>AYEL01082591.1:0-29786 GCA_000484575.1 Olivierus martensii
ATCTGTCGGCTATTAGAGGTAAAATCCATGAGTTTTTTTTTCCGTAACGAATCTCCAACAATAGATAAAATATTAAAAGCAATTAATGAAGATAATGAACTGCCAAATTATTCAAGATCATCATTATATAAAATAATAATAGATATAGGTTTTGAATATAAAAAATGTTCCTGCAATGCTTTATTAATTGAAAGATCAGACATAGTTTGTTGGAGGCATAACTATTTACGCTCTATTAGAAAATATCATGCTGACAACAGACAAATATATTATATTGATGAAACATGGGTTAATGCTGGCCATACTTCAATAGCAGTGTGGCAAGATACTACAATTACTTCTGCAAAACAAGCATTCTTGCAAGGCCGTTCTACAGGTTTAAGAAATCCCTTGGGTAAAGGAGAAAGTTTGATTATTGCCCATGTAGGAAGTGAAAATGGATTTTTAAATGAAGCAGAATTAATTTTTCGTGCTCAAAAAGGAACTGGCGATTACCACCAGGAAATGAATGGAACAACATTCGAAAATTGGTTGAAAACTATTCTGATAAAATAAGAATCAAACAGTGTTATAGTAATTGACAATACCCCTTACCACAGCTGTAAACTGAGAAACTTCATTCTTGGATGAAGGAAATTCTTGGATGAAGGAGAACATAAAAAATTGGTTAACATCTGAAGAAATAGCATACCAGAATGATATGTTGAAATCAGAATTATTCGACTTTGTTAATGAAGTTAAAGATCAGTACGATAAATTTAAGATTGATGTATTAGCAGCTGAGTATGGACATACGATTTTATGTTTACCACCTTATCATTGTCAATTGAACTCTATCGAAATGGCTTGGAGTCAGATCAAGGGTTACATTGCTTGTAACAATACATCATTTAAATTATGTGAAGTGAAAGATTTAGCCAAGCAAGCTATAAAAATGGTAACTGCCAAAAACTGGAAACAATATACAGTAAAACCTGCCAAGTTGGACACCTCTATGTTGAACGACTTTTCATGGAACCGGACAAAAGCCTATATTTTACTATATGTTCAAACTACATAGATAGGCTGGGCCCAGTACTATCCTGAAAAACTGAAGGTATGAGATCAAGAACTGAATCTGGATTTTCTATGCTATGTAAATACTTAAAACCTGGCCATCTTGGCTGAGTTTCTTAGGCCTACCACTATTGTCCACTTAATGAATAATAGTGTAAATATGTTTTTAGGCTTTTATATGCATTAGCAAATGAAAAAAAGATTGTGATTTGCTTTATAGCAGTTATTTGAAATTTAACTACCACAATAATGAGATATGCCTGTATTTAGGATTTTAAGTCCACTGATTTTGTGCTTCTAATTTTACCAGCATAGATGTCTTGATTATGTCATCATGATGTCACATACTGTTGCATCATTATGATGTCATAAATTGTAGTTTTGTGGTGTCGTCTATTGTTTTGCCAGGATGAGACCACAATGGGACTGTGACATCATTGTGATAGGGATGCTTTGTTAAGAAATCAAGTAAACTATAGGTCACTCAAATACTACTAACACTTAACACCATCTAATGACACTAATATAAACTAAAATTGTAATAAATATGAAATTCTATCTTGCAGAATTTAAAGGATGCAGCATCAAGGTGTCCTTTAATGGCAGAATAACACTACCAAGTTTCATGAAAATCTGCTAATTAATTCAAAATTTATCAGTGAGGGGGGACAGACAGGCACTGATCCAATCTTATAAGCCTTCATTTCCTTCAGAAAGAAGGCTGAAAATAAAAAATAAAGATGCCAACACTGTTGTTTTTATTAATACATAAAATAATATTTAGTATCATCATCATTGTTACTTGTATATAGGAATAATATTGCTTCTGACAGATCCTTTTACATAAATGACTATGTTGCTTAGAGTAAAATGTATCAATAAAAACAATTATTTCATTAACACTTGAGTTATAGAACTGCATTTAGAATTTTTGATAATTTTCTTAAAGACTTACCAGATAAATCTGGTAGGGATCAAATATGCTCTAATTCTGTATTTAACTGTTTAATTATAGTTGTCTGCTAAGCTTTAAATAAAGATAATATCTTAACTGATATTGATGTGCCCAGCCATAAAATTGTGCAATTCTATTTGAAAACTTTTGATAAATCATTTATCCAGTTCAGAATTTGATAACTGATTTGAATTAAAGTTCAATTCCTCTGATGCAAATTATTTGAAACTTTGAAATGAATCAAACATGAATAGAGTCAAAATAAAATTTGACTCTATTCATGTTCCAAAATAGTAGTGAAATTTCATAGTATAGTAAATTTTCTTTAATCTGATACATTAAAAAAGCATTATTTCTAAAAAATTTTACCATTTTTTGCAGTTACAGATACTGCTGTGAATTCAAATTGAAACATGTTGAACTCAATCCCTTTTCTTGAACTTGAATTTAAACCTATAAAAAATTATCAGGTATTTCTGAAGTGAATAGGTAATTAATTAACAGTTATATAACCATATGGAATTGCACAGCTCAAACTTATGTCTAGGTGTATCAATACAGTTAAGTGTTAATCACAGTTAAATTTTTTCTTAACATAAAAATTTTGAGCTTCATTTTTGAAAGGATGATTAAAGAGTTTCAAATATTATAGATGCAATGCCTACAATTCAAATGTCAGATTGAAATGAAATGCTTATTTTCACTAATGCAGTTTATTCTATGTAAAGTCATCCATGAAAATAAAACTATCAAAAGCAATACTATTCCTATACAGTGGGTGATTGGTTAATGAACATAATCCATTCTAAGATAATGTTCATTAACTGATCATTGATTTACTATAGGTTGTTATAGGAATTTGATTAATTTGTCCTGGAGACCCAAAAACAAATAAATAAAAAATTATATAATTTCTTACTACGTTTATTTATATGTAATAACTATAATATATACATATATAGTCTTGTATTTTCATCTATTATATTTATTTTCCATTAAAGAATCTGTCCAATTTCGATTGCTTTTCTCTCTTCTTCAGGATTTTTCAGAAGTGATTAATAGCATTGTTGTTGTAGAGATCCCAAGCCTATTGACCTCATCCTGGTATGGGTGCAGTCTGAGACCAAAATGTTGTAAAATCTCTCTATTACCTTCTTTAATAAATCTTTGATTTGTTTTAAGTTGTCTCCGAGTTCAATTTAATCAGGAAAAACTACTGTTCTCCCATCCTTATCCATATCTCCACGAACGCGAAAGCCCAAGCCTGTCATTCAGTTAAGTTAGTTAAGCTGCCATATCCTCGGTGAGATATTTTTTATCTGGCGGCAGCTATTGATAGAGCTCACCACAGGTTGGCCAACACCCATGATGGGGTCAACCAGATGGTTGAAGGATGAGGTTCAACGGGCAGGCCCGGTCCCCTCCTGAAAAATTGGAGGAATAGAACCCGGATTCTCCAGGATGGTAAGCCACAGCTTTACCACGTGGCCATCTGGCCAACCTGTCATTCCGTCAGTCTGTAGGTCCCATAGTTTCTGTGAAAGTTCATTCTGCGAAGTTCGTGGTTCTGTGAAGTGTTCATTATCCGAACAGTTCGTTAACTGATCACCCACTGTATAAAATTAATCATTGATTTGCACAATACTCAAATTGCATGTCTTTGGTTTTGAATGTTTGAAAAAATACTACAAATTTTCATTTACATGGTATTACTTCAGTTTAACTTTTGGGTAATGTCCCCTAATGGTTGGAACAAAATCAAACCATGAAATTTTTACATCAAAATAATGAAAAAAGATGATGTATAAGTCAAATATTCTGCATTTAAGAGAAACTGTACATTTTTATAGTAGTGCTTTTCAAAGATTGTAAAGGAAATGTATTTAATTAATAAAATATATTAAAAAGATAATTGATATTTCAGATTAATATTTTCTTATATTTTTCCACTTTAGACTACAATATCAATTTTATTTTTAAATTTAAATTATTTATTAAACACATTTTCCTTTGAAATCTTTGAAAAAGCACTACTATAAAAATGTGCATATTTCTCTTAAATTTGGCATTTTTCAGTTTGTTTCTAAGAAATTTTTCATTATTTCAATATACAAAATTTATGATTTGAATTTGTTCAGACCATTAGGGAATACTCCATATATATATTAAATGACCACAAAATAGAAAAAAAAAGCTAGATAACATACTACAATGATAGACATCATCATCATCTCATTGTGGAACTAGTTACCAGGAAGAGGATTCAGCTTGTTTGGGTGCCAGGGCAAAAGGGGTTGAGGGCAATGAGACTGCAGATGGGTTAGCCAAGGAAGACTTCTTGCCCCTTTACTGGACCTAAACCTGCACAAATGCATCATGGAGATTATGCATTTGGGCAGGTTGGGATTCTTATTTTAGGTCCTTCTTTATAGAGAACTAAAGAGTTGCTTGCATTGCACAAAAATCAAGCTAGGATTGTTGCAGGGCTCCTTACAGGACAATGTCATCTTAAGTGGGATTGCTGATTTTCCTGAAAACTCATTCTGTATTCTTGTCATACTCTTCACACTACAGTTGAATCTCTGTAGTCTGACTCTGTGAACTGTTACGCTGCCCATGTGAAATTTTCATGTCACAACTTGTCAACGTGCGAGAAAGAGAAACTGACAAAGAAATTGTCAGTCATTTTTCATTCATTGTGCAGGCATTAGAGTCGGATTAATTTTTAAGTTCAATATACTGATTACTGTAAAATACTGTTTTTACTGTATCAGTGTTTGATATTTATCTTTACAGAATGTCACAAATTGGAAAAAGTGAAAAACGAAAACACAAGACATTGACTGTGATTGAAAAAGCAGAAATAATTAAGAAACTTGACTTTGGAAAAAATTTAGGGATTTGGTTTCGTTTTATGTTATGGACGAGCCACCATTTATGACATTAAAAAAAAAAAACAAGATTAAAGTGAGGGGTTTGTGAAAGATTTGAACAGCAAGAGCAGTGACAGGAAAGTCTTAATAAATGGAGAATATTTGTTTATGTAATTCCATTTTTTTCATTGAATATCCAATAATCTGACAAATCTCTAAAATTTGACAAGCCCCAGAACCATATGTGTCAGATTAGGGAGACTCTACTGTATTATATAAATAGACTCTTATATTTTATTGATTCTAAACTATATATATACATGGTTCAGAAAATCCATAATCCAGATATTTCTATAACCTGATGTGATTTGTATTCCAATACTGCTAGATTAATGATGTTATTATTCAGTTAATATTTCTCTGAATTATAATTCTTTGTATATCATAGATATTTATCAAAATTATAAAATTAGTAATTGAACTTTTGAGCTAAAAATTTTTCTATGAACAACAATTAACATGTTTAATAAAGTACTGAAATGTTATAAATATAACCTGCATTATGAATGCATTGAAAATGAAATCACTAACCTTTACCAAATAATGACAGAATTTTTCTAATAAGATTTTTATAATTAAGGCTAATAACATCAAAATTTATTTAAATTTCAAATTGATTAAGTATTATAAAAAAAAATTATTTAAATTAAAAAATGATTTTTAAATTTACTTTTACTTACTTGAACTGACAAAATATATCAGCATATTCTTTAGAGATTCCTATTGCTTGTAGAAGAGTTACTCGAAATGCAAATTCTTTGCCTATTTGAAGATGCTCAGGTAGATCATCTTCATCACATCCTTCAGAAGAGATGCTACTATCTCCATGGCCACTATCTTGATTAATACGATCACATTCTTTTTCTATAATAAATAAAAATAAAATCATTTCAGCTCTTTAATTTTACAAATAAAAATGCTGATAAATTTTATGTTTTTATTAAAATTAGATTTCATAAAAAGCTGTGGGATTAGGATGACAATTTCAATATTTAAATTATTCAATGCTGAACATAGCAGTTTTGAGGATTTCTGGTACCAAACATGATAATTTAATGCATTCACATCAAATCCATATTTTAGTGAATAACTGATTAAAAAGTTTCAATCAATGCTTGAGTAAGTGGCACTCATAGTCCAGAGTGATGTTAGAAGTTTGTGAGAATAAAGATGACTATATTAATATAATCTATCATTTTTAATAATATTAAAAACAAATAGATCAAAGATACAAATATTCTTAAATCTATTAATAGATTTAAGGATATTTGTATTCTAGTAATAAGTAATATCCAAATATATATAAAATATATATTTGGATATTACTATATAACAAAAGACTAAAGTTATCAAACATCTTGGATTAGCTGGGATAGTCCAGGTTTTTGAGTCTGTCTCAGCTTGAAAAATGTCCTGGATTATTCCCGTTTTTTATTTATAAATAGTTCATATTAAAAAATTAAAAAAAAAAAACAGATTAACTAGATTTAATTTAAAAAAATTAGCAAGTAAGTGATTACATTTATACAATTTTGTTGTGCCATATTGTTTCTTGACTAAGAGACAAAACAATATCATAATAATATGGTACTTAAGATCAACAAACAATATGTAAAAACATAAATAAATTAAATAATATAAAGTTTTAATTATGTAAACTAATATATTTGCATTTGTAATCTGTAAGTACAAAATAGTCCAATATGACAAAGCACTACAAGCAGTAAACTTTAAATAATTTATTATTTAAGGAACATTTTCAAGCCTAGAATGGATCCTCTTCAGCTTACATCAAAATAACGAATAGAATAAATTTAAAAATATTCCTTAAATAATAAATTATTTAAAATTTACTGCTTAATAAATTATTTAAAATTTACTTTAATTATGTTATATTGGACTTTTATAAGTAATTTTACCAGAGTTTATTTTATTAATTTACAAGTAGATGTTTATGCTCTGTATCTGGAAAAAAAAGTTATGGAAAATATTTAAATAAAGTCAAATTTATACAAATCAAGTATTATGTGAATTGGGGAAAAGTTATACTCCACATATCTTCATTACAAACATTTTAAAGAAAACCATTCATTAATAAAATATTTCTGATTATGGCTGGTCTGTGTACTACCATATAGCAATTAATAATTATTAAATGGCATCACCCCTAGTCTAAATCTAAATAATTATTAACTCAACAAATGGTGCCATCATAGTCTTAATTTAAAATAAAAATCAAAATTACTGTTTAATTTTAAATTATCACATTAGGGGTAATTTGGCTTAGGATATTTAGTAATTAATGTGAATATATTTTATTTTTACTGATATTTAGGCAAAAAATAAAATATATGCAAGAACTGATTATAAACAATCATCAGTTTGTGTAATGGCCATGGTAAGTCAGCTGTCTTTTTTCCTATTGGTTGTCATGCAGATAAACTTTGTTCCAATCTACTGATTACATGTGCTATATACTCATATATAAGACAAGAAATTTTCTGGAAAAAACTTTTAAGAAAGGATTAGCTTATACATGTCACAGTCAAAAAGTGGAAAATTTTTTGAAGATATTAAGATTTGCTAGCTCACAAGTCAGCCTTATTGTGTTCCCTTTATGATCTGCCATATTTGTTCCTAGAAAAAAATTATCATTATTGATTATTTCAATTTTTTGTTAAAGAAATATGGATATGTATGACTATACATAAATTTAATATTTTTGAATAAGTATATAAATATTGGCTATTTCAGAAATATGATCAAAAATACATAAAACAATTACTGTAGTCTCTCTGCTGGTAGTGCATTCTATGATACTGAGGTATCTGCCATATTTATTGCTAAAAAATATTTATTTCTTCCTTAATTTGTTATTAAAATACATGAATGTGTGTGAATGTTGATATTTAAATTTGAATGTATTTAAATATGAACATTCACATACATCCATGACAATTTGTGCATTTTCAGATAGTTCTGATCATTTAGAAAATATATAATTATTATTTTAGCTGATTTTGATCATCAGATATGCAGTTTCAATGATCATGTGTGTGCTGGTTGACTTGCCACTCCTATCAATTGTAGCAAAATTTCCATTGCATATTTTGATTCTGATTTTTTATCATTTAAACCAGTGATTCTTAATTGATGTTCCGTGGGGGACGGTGTTCCGTGAAATTATGAAAGTGATGCCTACTTGAATGACCTTAGCTCACTGCGCAGTATGCATTTTATAATGTCAACTTGCATTTCAACTTAAATATAAATTCAACTTGCATTTTTGAATAAACTGTTAAGCAGGCTTACCCACAAAAGCAATTAAGATTTTGCTACAGTTTTCAACATCTTATTTGTGAGATCTAGGCTTTTCAATATTAATGAACATAAAAACTAAAAAATGTGAAAGACTTAGGAATATTGATAAAAAAATGAGGGTAGCTTTATCACATATTAGATCTGACATGGCTCAATATCTGCAAAAGACAATTAGCTCAGGCATCACATTAAATTTGATTTAAAAATATTCCATTTTTCTAAAAGTTACAGTTCTTAAATTAAGAATATATTTTTTTAATTAATTTTTTTTTTGCTGTTATTTAATGTGTAATGTATAATTTTTTATTAAAGTACATGTTCTTGCATATTTTTGTTGTTTGTTTTATGATCTTAGTGATATAGTGTTCTGCAAATTTTCTTTACAATCAAAAGCGTTTCATGACTTCAAAAAGATTAAGAAGCACTGATTTAAACTTTGCTAAATATTTTTATTGAGACTTGGAAATGATAGAAACTTTTAATAAATTTATTTGTTATTTTCTACCAAACACTTCAATAAAATTGTGTTGGATAGAGAAACAATTGAATGTGACATGACATGATTGCCTCCAGTTTTGCTCTATTCAGCTTTTTCTTTGTGTTGCATTGCAACATTTCAGTACTGTATGTATGGCATTTGTCTAAGTAATTATTATTTATTCCAATAGTGAAATGGATTTAGGAAATTTTTTAAAGTATTAGAAAAATTATCTATTTATTTAAATGAATGTCCTGCTGCTCTAATGCTTGAATTGGAGTTTGGTTTTCAAATTTTTATACATTTTCAAACTCTAAAGTAGGAAGGTCAGTTTATATACATGTATATATAGTATTAGTATTACTGTATTTCATGAATTCTAAGACACATTTTTTTTACATTTTGTCATCTCTAAAGTCTTAAAATTGATGACATCTTTCAATTGAAGAATAATAGTAAAAATTCAGTCCATGTAAAATAAACAACAGTAATGAGCAATATAATAAATTTAAACATTACTTTATTCAATAAAAACATGTTTGGTTAAATAACATAACGCATCTTCAATTCCTTGACACTAGTACAATAATTCAATAAAGATAGGAATAATAATTCAAAAACATGCTAAAATTCTATTGAACAAATTCAAAATTACGTAGTAAATTTAAAATTTTTGTATAATATATAATTAAATATACAGAATTTTTTAACACATGGAATAACTAATATTTTTACAAAAAGTATACATAGTAGTTTATAATTTTAAACAGTAACAACATGGATTGGAGTCAAAGAGCAGTTTTTACTACTATTCAAGTATAGTTGTAAAAACTGCTCTTTGACTCCAGTCCAAGCAATAGTAGTAAAAATCTTTAAAGTGAAGCATTGCAATCAAAATCCATGAATTGTTAAAATTTGTTGCAATTACCAGTATAAGCCCAAAATATATTTCTAATCCAGAGATTGTTTTATATAGGGTAAGATAGGAATTGAGCTGTTATTTATGAATTAATGTCTAATGAGATAATGAACATATGAATCATTTTTATTTTTATATTAAAAATAATAATTAATATTTTTTGTTCTCTTTTAAATTTAAATCGAATCACATCAAACACTGACAAATGTTAACCTTGAAGGAAAATTGAAAATATTAATCTAATAAAAGACTTTAACTTATGCAAATTTTGAATTGTTTTCTTGACTAATTTGTTTCAGTAGTAACAATACTGGTACATTGTCTTAACAACATTACAGTTATGCTTAATCATGTTGAAACTTTACATCACTCAGCTAATGATTCTGGCACACTGATATTTGTTTATTTTTAGTGATACAGATAGATATATATGTTGAGTTTTACTGACATTTGGATTCCTAATTAACAATTAAAATGCTTTCTAGAAGATTACATTATGATACTGCATTAAAGTGAAAAGTTATTGTGTATGCAGAAAAACACGAAAACAGAGTGGTGGGATGTAATTTGATATTAGCGAGTTCAAACATTTGTCATCAGAGAGATGACTATATATCTATACAGTATTTGCTCTTAGACCAAATTAATTATATTATTTACAATTTTATTTATATGAAATAATTTTTTTGTTAATTTTTTTTGTTTTATTTTTCCTTTTTGTGCTGCTGGAAATAGCACTTCATCTTGCAATCACTGGTATCTTAGAATTGATAAAATACAGTAATTTATATTTTAACTAATGGATTCTTGATTTTAACAGATATACAGGTCAATTTTGATTTATGAGGCCCCAATATGAGATCTAAATTTTACAAGCAAATATAATTTGTATTAAAAATTCACTTTACGAGCTTTACTCCACTTTTATGAAAAATTTATAATGAGTGAATGCTTTAAAAGTGAATTATAGCATGCCTTTTTAATGCAGAGGAATGTTACCCAGTATCAGTATCATCACCTGTCCTGTTTTATTCTACACAGACTCCTCATATATATGATCAAAAATATCCAGATGCCCCCTCCAATAATGTGAAACTTGGTGTATATAAAGTGACCAGACATCCCAAATTAGCTGGAACAGTCCCGATTTTTGAATCTTTGCCCTGGCTTGAGAAAATGTCCATTTTGAATAAACTATCCTAGATTGTCCCGTTTTTTACTTATAAGTAAATAGTTCATATTAAAATATTAAAAAAAAACAAAAAATATTAACTAGATTTAATTTTAAAAAGTTTGCTTTTGAAGAATTCTCCTTCCCAATTTTTACTATACATAGAATATGGTCACCCTAATATAATCAATGTGGATGAATCAATCTGAAGTAATAGTAAAATATATTATTTTTCTTTATCTCTTCCTGCTTTCTTTTTGCAAATTTTTTAATAATTTTTTTATTGACTTTCAAAAAATTTTTTTTTCATTTTTTTCTAAAAAAATTATGGATTTTATCCAACCCCACACCTTATACCCCATATGCCCCCAATATCTAGAGCATCCTGGGTTGAAGTTCAGAAAATCCAGTCACTTTACAAAAGACTAACATTAAAAATATGATGATAGAATCAAAAAAACACTTTAAAATTTCCTAACCTACGTTAAAAGTTCCTACAAAATTATAAACAATACCACTGAGAGAAAATTCTGCTTTTCTCTAGTCTTTTTTTCTCATTTATTTTTCCTTATATAGATAATTCTCATATAACATGATAGTTAGGTTCCAATAAAATCTCATGTAGTATGAAACTGTTATATGAGACTAATAAAAAAAATGAGTGTTACATTTCAAAAGCTAATAAAAAAATGCACTATTTTATTTTTATAATTATCAGAAATTTAATTTTTTATTAAAAATAATAATAATTGAGAAAACCTCTTACAAACTGTGATACCATAAATGTTAAATAATGCTAGTTAATTTAATTTTTTTCCTCTTCAGCACTGCTAACTACAATCAAATGTAAATATTTTCTTTATTGCAAAATATCTTCAATTTCTGAACTTTTTTCTGCAGCATCTAGATTCATATATCTTCTACTCTCTTTAAAAATCAGTAATCTGTTTGCTTTTGCATGTTAGATTTTTGTAAACTTCATGATATAAAGTTAAACATTTTTGAAGCTTTTTTTAATTTTGTGCTCCTTTTTATCAAAAGAGTCATACAAGGGATTTCCAAATAATTTTTTTGCATAAAAGCTAGCATGCCAAACACTGTTTCACTAAAAAGAATGGAGATATTTAAAAATTACATTTAACATAACAACTAAGTTTTCCCACATAAAAGTTTAAAAATACAGTATTAAGTGCAGTTTACCAAAGTTCTCTAATTGTGTTAAAGTAAAACTTTGTTATTTAAGTACAATATAATATGAGGATTGCCACAATTTTCTAACCATAATATAGAAATATTGTGTCATAAGACATTTTCTTGTGTTGTTATAAATCCAGGGACAGGATGATTATAATACAATATGAAAGAGAACATGTCTGCATAGAATCAAAGACAATACACAAGCTTTAAGAAACTTTACAAGATGAGTGACAATATCAAAAACTGATACAAGACTGTTTCAAATTTTTCATTTATATCTATTCATTTCTGACCTCTTAATTCTCCACCAATCCTATGAAGTTGAGAAGATTGAATTGATTCTTGAATCTCACTCACTTAATCTGATGTTTACTTTTGATCAAGACGGGTGGCAGTTTCTAACACACAGTTCCTGGTTTTAGAAACTGCCAATTTAATTGCTTTATGACTTTGTTTTCAGAGATCTTTTTAACTTTAGTCTATTTTCCTATCAGTTATATAATATCATCTTTTTTTCATATTATTTTTTAAAGTATCAATCAAACTATAATGTCCCAATTTATTACTTATATACAAAAGTTCATTCAAAAATTATATCTAAAATTTAATTTTTTTCTTTATTTTTATGCATAGTAATTAATATCTATCTCCCTCGACGATGTGTCTACCTTGTCATGGTGAGGAAGTTTGCGTGTTCCAATGACCCTGAGAGCTATGCCGGTGGTAGCTTTGCTACCTAATAAGGTCTCCCATGCCGGACAGGTCGAAGAAAAGGAACCAGACCAAGAGAGCGCCACTACCCAAACTAAGGTGTAAGGGAGTGGTGTGCAAACTGTTGAGGGAAAAATTGTTGGAGGTCACAAAAATTTTGAGAAATTCTCATGTTGGATAATAAATTTTTAATTGAAAGAACTAAAAAAAATAATTTAAAAAATACATGAAAACCAGTCAACTCATTATTGTGTCTGATCACTTTTGGGTTTAAATACCACATTATTAATTTTATTTTATTTAAAAATTTGTTTTTTAATGTATTATAATTATTTTTAATATGCGGATTTTCAAAAATCTTATATCAAATCATATGTACTGAAATATACTATAAAGATATGGATTTGTATGTGGTATAACAACTTTTATTACTACTATCCTTAATGCTTATAATAGGATGGTAACAACAGATAATGGGTTGTGTAAAATTTCAGTCTGAGTATGGGGGTCACAAGTATAAAAAGTTTACACATCACTGGTGTAAGGTATCATGCTTTGAGTTGAATGGCACTGGGGTAATAAAAGATGCAATGTTTTGAACGATCCCTTTGAGGCATTTGGCAAAACATTGTCGTATTTAGCCTTTCACCCATATCGGATGATAACTGGGTGGTGACTCCCTTTGTGTTTCCTCCAGTCTGTTCTTATTGCATGGATAGCAATAAAACTTTTTCTCATGGACTGTTTCTCCTCACCACTGCAAGGTTGGCTATTCTGGTACTTCGGTTGCAGGAGCTGGAGTTGCTATGCTAATATGCCCCAGGGTAAAGGAACAGTGAAGCAGGCTGCTGTTGTTTCTACCAACTCCGTGAGTAAACCTAGTCTGTTAAGAGCATGTTTGTCTGGAGCAGCTAGGAGAAAGTGGAGGAGGGCTAGGACAGAAGCTGCTGATACTGGTGATTCTCAGCTACTGGGACACACTTCTCAACTAGCTTTGTCTGATTCTCCTGTCAATACCCCTGGTGTTTCCAAAAGGACCAGATCTGCAGTTTATACCCCCCTCTCTTCTGGGGAGGATAGGCCTGCAAATAGGACCCAGAGTTCTCAGCCAGGGCTACACTCTGAAGTATTGACTTCCCTTTGGCTGGTTATCATCAAGGAGGGCTACCCAGACTCCAAGATGGTGGCCGAAGAAATCAATCTTCTCCTAGGGAAGATCCTGGACAGAATAGATGGAACTCCTTTGGGGGAACTTCTATAATGCTCAAGGGCTATTCCTTGAATAATGGTGCACTCATTTATACTTGTATGAATGAGTTCACCTGTCAGTGGCTCACCCAACTTTTGGATGGGTGTACTCTTGGGCAGAGGACTACTTAAGAGTTATTCCTGTGAAAAACCTACCCAAGCCCAAAAGATGGCATACCACACTGCGGATACCCACACACAGGATGCAAACCAACTTTTGGCACAACTCCAAACCTTTAAGCCAGGACTCAAAACTGAGAACTAGAGGATTTTGGGTTGAAGCAAGGATGCAAAAGGGCAGTGCATCATTATGATGGTCGATCTTGCTTCAGCTAGGGCCATCAAAGCAGCCAATTAAAAGGCTCTTTCTGGGGTTGATGAAGGGACCTTTAAGGTGCTTTCAGATCTTAATTACAAGTCTGGACAACTGATAACTTTGAAAATTGCCCCTGCAAAGGTGCATGAACTGGTCGGGCTTGCCGACAAGGATTGGGTTTCTGGAAGTGCCCCTGGACCTTCTCATGTCCAGTCTACGGAGGATGGCATGGAAGTCTGTCCACTTTAGGCACTTGTAGTGCCATGGATCTGAGGGTGATCCAAATCAACCTCCAGCACTCCCGAGCTGCCTCCGCCCATTTGGGTCGGCTGTTCATGGGGGGCTGTTTTGACCTCATTCTTATTCAAGAGCCATGGCACTTATAAGGGCCAAATACAAGGACTTAACTGTAAAGAAGATGAGTTGTTTTCTTTTACTTCTGATAGTGGTCATTGGATTTATATTTTTGTTAGAAATAACAAACGTTTCAACTGTCTGGGATTTCTGCTCTAGGGATATTACCACTGTTCGGGTGAAGCATGAGAGTGGTGTTAGTAGGGAACTTATAGTTTCCTTTGCATATTTCCCCTATGATAAGGACGAACTTCCGCCAACATCTGAATTTGGGCTTTTGGTGGAGTTTTGTCAAAAGAATCATTTTGCTTTGTTGATTGGTGTTGATGCTAATTCTCACAATACCCTTGAAAAACAATTACCAGAACTGACTGGAATTTATTCCGTGAACACCTGATCAATACTTATATTCCTTTCACCATTGCAGATGTTAAAACTAACATTGATTTGGACAACATTATTGAAAACCTCAACCAAACCATTCTTTCTGCCTTTGAACAAGCTACTATAAAAACAACTTGTAACAAGAAAGCAGTTCACTGGTGGATCCAAGAGCTGAACAACAACAGGAAGGAGGTCAAACAGGCATGGAAAAGCTTCAAGAGAGAAACTGACAGCATCAGAAGATAGCAACTTTGGCAAAACTATATTGGAATATTTAATGACTACAAAAACTTTGCTTTGCAAAACAAAAGCAAACACAAAAGCAGAAACAAAGCCTGTGGAAAGTTTTGTACAATCCAGTGTAGGGACAAGCCATAGTCCACTCCATATAAACTGATTTGCAAAAAACTTAAGAGAGCTTACATTCTGTCCTCCATCCAACTAGCTAATAAAACCTACACAGATAATATAGAGGACACCATCGAGGAAATTCTAAAAGGCATTTTTCCCCATTTTTGATCCAATACAGGACAACGACTTTCAAAAATCTAACAGAACCTCTACTAGAACTGAGCCTGAGACTGAGGATGACGTTAACTTCACTTTTCAGGAGGTACATAATGCATTCAAAAAGATTAACTGAGAAAATCTCCAGGACTTGACAACATCACGGGACTCATGGCTCTGAATGCCTTTCAGGCTATTCCACTAACTTTCGTGATTATCTACAATCTCTGCTTAACAACTGGTTACTTCCCTAAACAATGGAAAACTGCCTCCATCAAACTTATTGCCAAAAAAGAGAACAACTGTGACAGAATTAATCACTATAGGCCAATCAGTCTCATCCTGGTCTTGGGGAAGGTCATAGACAGACTCCTTATCGACAGAATCTCCTGGCACTTGGAGGAAAACGACTTCTTCAATAACAATCAGTACGGCTTCAGACGTGGACACAACACTGCGGAGGCGATCCAAAAAGTAATCAAATTTATTGAACACTCTTAGAGCCATAAGAGAGACACTGTGCTCATCAGCATCGATTTTAAAGGTGCTTTTGATCACGCTAACAGAACTGCTATTCTACATGAAATTAAGACGCAGAACTGTCCCAGAAACCTATACAAACTCTTATACAGCTACTTTTCTGACAGGAATTCAGTGTACATCACAAACAGTTGCCATATTACTTTTGAGAATACTCAAGGCTGTCCCCAGGGCTCATGCTCTGGGCCAGCCTTATGGAATATTCTTTACAATAGTTCACTCAGTATTAATCAGCAGCTTCCTCCTAATTTCCTTATACAGGGATTTGCCGACGACACCATTCTTTTAATTTCATATCACAACAGAGACATTTTACAGAATCTCTGCAACAACAGCCTTCAGCTCATTGCCGATTAGAGCAAAAACATGAAACAACCCATTAACACTGCAAAGAGTGCTTGCATGATTATTGGAAAAAATGGTCCTCTCACCAAACAACTATCAGTCAAAATTAAAGGAGAAAGGATCAAATTCATCAAACAAATCACTTATTTGGGCATGACAATAGAGCAGTCAAAATTATCAATGATCTCAGGTTTATCTCTAGCAAATTCTGGGGACTGGACTTCAAGGCTGTTAGAACTAAATATATTGCAGCAGTTGAACCAATACTTACATACGGAGCTATAGCTTGGTACAACAAAATCAACAAAACTTTGATTAAAAAGAAACTTCTCTCCGCTCAAAGGACTGCAGCCATTATCATCTGTAAGGCTTACCGGACTGCCCCCACTAACACTCTCCTAGTGCTGGCCAGACTTACCCCAATCCATCTAAAAATACGTCAAACTTCTCTCAATAATTTACTAACTGGGAACAATTGGAAAAAGAACATCGACACCAATCTAGTAGATATTCCTACTGAACTCAACCCTACTATCTCCAATCTGAAGAACTATGGACTTGACAAACTCAACTTATCTTATAGACGCCAGGCTTCTGATAACACTGTCAGATTCTGCACTGGCTGCCCTGAACAGTTAGAAGGGCTTCAAATCTTTACAGACGGCTCCAAAACTAAAGGCGGAGTTGGAGCTTCTGTCTTCATGGATAATCTCAACCAAACTATCTTTAGTTATACACTTGTCTTATTGCACCATTGTCCAGGCCGAGCTCTATGCTATCTCTCAAGGACTCAAAATATTTAGCAACAGGTACAATTATTTTAGAAAAGTAAATATCTTTAGTGACAGTAGGACCGCATTAAATATCTTCAGTCAGACCAACTGCAGCCTCCAACTGGCTAAAGAAACACAGGACAAAATTGCCAACATCAAAAGTAATAAAACTGAAATTGAGTTCTGGATACGTGGCCACAGCAGTATTGCAGGTAATGAACGAGCAGACAAACTTGCAAAGAAAGCTTCCTTTTCTCAACAAACCATTGTCTATCATACTGTGCCACTTACTGAAATCAAGAAAGCTACCTACGAACTTACTTTGACCAACTGGCAAAGGAACTGGGACACTGAGGACAATGGTAGGACAACACACCAATTCATCCCATCAATATGGGAATTTCTGACTTCCAAGGACTTTACTACTGGATAGAAAATGACCCAAATCTTAACTGGCCATGGGAACTTTAAAGCCTACCTCAGCAGATTTAGACTACGTCAACAGGATACCTGTGACTGTGACAGTTTTTCTCCTCAAACAGTGGACACTATCTTTTTGAATGCAGCTTTTTTGAGGAGCCAAGGAACAACCTGCAAAGGACTGCCATCCTCAGTAGTTGCAACTGGCTCTGCCCATTGGACAGATTCATCTTCATCCCCCAGCTGCTGTTAGCCCTGAGACAATACCTGTCTGACACAAAAGCACTAGACTTCTCAATCTAAAACAGTGCTCAGCTCTTAGAACTATGTAAATGTATAGATTCTTCTTTCCATCTGTTTCACTACCATCAACCCCCGAAATGTTGTATTGTCACATCTTTTCATCTGTTGTTTACAAAGCCTGCACTGGCTAACTGCTTGTCATTAGTTTTGTTTATATTATTTAGCTGTTACTTCTTGCTTAAAACAATCATTTAACACATTATTGTAGTATCTTCCTAAGCTCTGTAAGCAAATTGTGTATTTTTTACTTTTCTTATAAAATGGTCATGGCCCCTCCGGGTCTGGTTGCTACCCTCTCCTTCCTCTAGTGGCCTTTACACTCTTTCTGGTAGGAACCTATACCCTATCCTTACCTTTCCTCCAACCCTTCTCACTTCATCCTTCTATTTCCTAGGTTATACCTACGAGTACACCCAATCTAAACTTTTAAATTAAATATAAATATGATTTGGGATAGCAAAGATATCAACCAAAGGGAGGAGTATTTATTGGAGTTTCTGATGGGTATTAATCTCTTCATTTTAAATAAGGGCAATGTACCTACCTTTGTTGCTGTTAACAGAAGAGAGGTCATTGACGTAACGTTAAGGACTAAGAATATTTCTGACCTAATTAAGAATTGGCATGTGCCTGGAGAGCGTCCCATTTCGGATCACAGATATATTTGCTTAAATTTACAGGTATGGCACCCAGTCAAGTAATATACCGTACAGGGTATATTACTTGACTGGGTACTATTACAGGGTCAGGGATGGGGCCTTATTAACCTCTCAGTTGTAGTCAATTTGCCTATCAATATGGCAAATAGGAGCTCCTTTAAGGAAGACCTTAAATTCAACCTGGGGGTATACAGAGCAGATTTTGCTCGGTGGTGGATTTAGAGATGACTGTTGACAAGATTCAACAGGCAATTCTCTTATCCTATCATCAAAATTGTCCTGTCAGGACTGCTCACTCATCAAGGAGGATTCCTTGGTGGAATGAACAGCTGGGCGGTCTTAGATGTAATGTTAGAAGGCTTTTTAATAAAGCTAGGAGGCTGATGATTGGGACACGTATAGGAGTGCTCTCACTGGTTATAATAAGGTCATTAGAAAGGCTAAAAGGTCTTCCTGGAAATAGGAGGATTCCTTGGTGGAATGAACAGCTGGGCGGTCTTAGATGTAATGTTAGAAGGCTTTTTAATAAAGCTAGGAGGCTGATGATTGGGACACGTATAGGAGTGCTCTCACTGGTTATAATAAGGTCATTAAAAAGGCTAAAAGGTCTTCCTGGAAATGATATTGTCAGGGAATTGAGGATATACCTGATGTATCCTCACTAGTGAAGATAATGTCTAGTGGAAATTTTTGCAAGATTGGTTCTATTAGATTGTCAGATGGAAATCTAATAGAACTTGCAAGGACTATGACTAGTACTTGCAAGGACTCTTTAAAGAAACTCTTTTGAGTACACTTTCCTGGGTCTACTTTGATTGAGGGTTTATCCTGGTTGCAGGTGCAGTCTGACCTCACTGGACATGTTTATCATGCCAAAAGGGAGGATTGGTGCCTTGTGAGGAGGGGGATCAATCAGTCTAATATTAGACTGATTGATCCCCCTCCTCAGATGGCAGGACCAGATGGTATTTTGCCAGTGTTCTTGCAACATGGCATTGATATCCTGGCCACTCCTGTATGCCATGTCTTTCGGGCCTGTTTGGCTTTCAGTTATGTTCCACGGTCCTGGAGGCAGATAATTTCTTTTATGCTAAATGGACGTCAGGCTATCAGCCTGACGTCCTTTTTGTTGAAGACATTGAGAGGCTGGTGGATAGATTTGTCAGGGATGGGGCCTTATTAAAGACCCCTCTCTGTCGTAGTCAATTTGCCTATCAAT
The DNA here is from genome assembly GCA_000484575.1 of Olivierus martensii. Taxonomy (NCBI): domain Eukaryota; kingdom Metazoa; phylum Arthropoda; class Arachnida; order Scorpiones; family Buthidae; genus Olivierus; species Olivierus martensii. The sequence goes on from AYEL01082591.1 coordinate 19,810, forward strand.
CTGGCAAATCAACCGAAAATGCTCTCAATGAGGTTGAGTTGGTCACTGAGAGAGTTATTGGATACAAGGAAATTGCCTTAGGAGCATTTCTTGATATCCAAGGGGCATCTGACTCAACTTCTTTTGAGCAAATTAGCCTTGCTGCTAGCAGACATGGAGTCTTTTCAACAATTATTTATTGGATTGGTTCTATGCTGAAGCATAGAATTGTTTATAGCACACTCTATGATGAGGAAGTTAAGATTCTCACTGACAGGGGTTGTCTGCAGGGGAGAGTACTTTCTCCCCTTCTTTGGTGCTTTGTGGTGAATGAATTATTAACTTTACTTAACCTTTTCCGCTCCTCTCTTAAAAAACAAATTCCCTTACGTTCGAAAGGGTTATGAAATATGATACTTAATATTCGATATTTTATCGTAACTTTTTTACTTTTTAATTTTTTGGCACGAAAAAATTATATTTGTTGTCCATATACTCTGTCCTGATATCATTTTTTAATTTTAGTTATAGGACCAAAAGAAAAAAAGAAAAAAAACGAAAGAATTAGGCCTAATATAGGACCAAAAGAAAAAAAGAAAAAAAATACGAAACAATATTAGGCCAAATTTGCATATGTAAACAAAACATATTTTTTTCAAATTAAATGTTGCCATATGTGCAAAACATAATTTTTTCAAATTATTCATAATTTCTGCATTGGATAAAAAAATACAATTTTTTCAAATTATTCATAATTTCGGCATTGGATAAAAAAAATATTATTATATTTATTTCCACATCTAATAATACTAAATACTTCATAATTCTAAAAAATTTTCCCGATAAACGAAGACAATTTATGATTGAAACTTGATCTTGCAGATGTAATTTGATACGTGTCCTGACCTCGAGTAAACAAACAATCGTATTATCCCTCTCGCGGATGAAATACGGTATTCTACTACACAAAAAGATGGAGAGTTGTTAGAAACCAAAAGGTAACTAATATACAATCACAATTCAAAACTTTAAACTGAAATAGCTAAAACTAAAATTGCGTGATCGAAAGCCTTATATAAAAACCGAAATAACTAAAACTAAAATTGATGTGATTGAAAGTCTTATAAAAATGTTGATGTCAGGATAGCTTGTTGATCATTAAATAATTACTTATAATTAAGAAAAATTAATTAATTGTCTTGTTGATCATTAAATAATTACTAATAATTAAGAAAAATTAATTAATAGTTAAATATAATTCAATTTTAGGATTCATTTTATTAATCTCTCAAAAAAAAGTAATAAATAAAAGTGAAAAAATATTAAAAAGTAATATTATATCACAAACTGTGAAAGCCTCGTGGGCCGCATGTGGCCTGGGGGCCGCTTTTTGGACAGCCCTGCTATAGAGGAAGCTGTATAGTGTGTAAGCTGTGCTGTAGTGTGGATGTATGGCACATTTGACTGATTGCATTTGAGTGTTTTTTCTCCCTCATTTTATTTTATTTTATTTTTATTTTTCCTTTTTTGACTGCTGCTCATTCTTTTATAAGGATATGGGCTTGATGTTGACGAAATCCAACAAATATAAAAATCATCCTCTTTCATACATAAACAGCTATAATATTCCTTACTTTGCTCTAATTGGCCTGCAAATACCTTTGTTGACACACTACACCCAATACCACGTGAAGTGCAGTAAAGTAGGCTTGTTGCTGTATTTTCCCACGAAACAACTGGCCGTCATAAAACAATAAACGTGCCACATCCCTTTAAATAGAACAAGGATGTTTATGTTTGGATTTTCTTGTTTTTTACATAATAATTGGTAAAAATAAAGTAAAAAATGATCAAATAAGAAACAATATTTTTTCAGTTTTACAAATTTTAAAGATCATCATATGAAAATTTCATTTTTCCCTTAAAATTTCAAAAATAAAATTATCTCATCCTAAAACCAGAATAAGATTAACATAATATAATATAATAGAATAGAAAGCAGGATCAATAACAATGTAAAAAAAATAATCCAAATTCTAAATCTAAAATATCTAAAAAAATATCCTAATTCTAAATCCTATTTCTTCTTATTAGAATCCATTCAAATTATCTATCGTAAAAACATAATTTAAAAAAAAATTTAAGAACCATCATCAGAGGCACATATTTTCAATCAATAAATGCAAAAACAAAAAAAACTGCAATAGCTGCAATAATTAAATCAGGATTGAATTTTTTTAAACCATTTTATCATTTTTATACCACTTCCATGATGTGTATACATGTCAATGGACCTTACAGATACAGTAAGACCCTGCTTCAGTGGCATATTCAGGGGTGCTTTGGGGGCATATGCCCCTCTTAAAGTATGTTAATGAAAATTATTACATATAATAACTGAAAATATAATATTCTTTGGCTAATTATTAAAATATATTTTAAATTCTTAAAGAAGTCCAATGGATTTTTAGATGGTACTATTTTTAAAAATTTTTGCTAACAGGACAGCGACACCCAGCTGATTTAGTTTTGATTTTGGTTTGGCTTATAAGCTTTGCTGACTGTGTTTTGTTTATCTGACAGTCTCCTACATTGTCGATTGTTGTATTTTGTGTTTAGCTATGTAATGGTGAGCAATGTTTCTGTAAAATCCTTAAACAAAATAAGATAATAATGGAATAGAAAATAACCACTGTAATTTACTGCTCGATAATTAAATTTTAATTTTAATTAATGTTAAACTAATAAGTGCACATTTAGAGTTTAATATGGAGAAACAAAATCAGTCAACTTTAGTTACATATTTTGCAAAAAAAAGTGAAATTTTCTGACACAGAAGGAAATGACTTTACATGTGATGAAAAACTAGAAGAAATAGCATCGATTTCACAAACTAATGTACATGAATTGGTTGTACCTAGTACGTCTTCAGATGCATTTCAAAGCAATGAAATTAATAATAATATGGATATATTAAACTATGCAAATAAAAAAACTAAGTGATGAGGAAAAAATTTCTTTACTTGAAAATTTCTGGACACCAAATGAAAATTTTAAGTTTCCTTTAATAGCAACTGGAAAAAATAAAGGAATGAGGAAATTCAATTACAAATGGCTAACAAAGTATTTTTGGCTAGCTTATTCAAAAGTTCAAGATGGCATGTATGTTTTTTGTTTGCTCAGGATAATGTGGGAAAAAATAGTCAATTTCTAGGACAGCTTGTTAAAAAACCATTTAATAAATGGAGGGAGTTATAGAAGAATTTGAAGTTCATGAGAAAGCCATTATCACAAAATGTCTTTGATAAAATCTGAAAATTTGAGAGAGATTATTGCAGGGAAAAGTTATTCAGTAGTTAAATTAGTAGATACAGCTCATATAAATCTAATTAAAATGAATCATTTAAAATTGACACCAATTATAAAAACGGTTATATTCTGCGGCAATTATGGATTACCTCTAAGAGGTCATCGCGATTTTGATAAAATTGATATAATTGACACATCTGTAAAAGGTGAGAGAAATTTTAGAGGATTATTGAAATTTAGAACTGATGCTGGAGACAACATATTAAAACAACATTTAGAAACGAGTCCCAAAAATGCGATATATACATCACCAATAATTCAGAATGAAATAATAAATTGTTGTAACGAAATTATTTTGAAAACAATTGTAGAAAAAGTAAATCGAAGTAAATGTTTTTCAATATTAGCAAATGAAACTGCAGATATTGGAAAATTTGAACAATTTTTGCTGTGTGTCCGTTTCATAGAAAAAGAAGGTACTGAGCACAAAGTAAATGAACATTTTCTTCAGTTTGTCCCAGTTGTTTCCACAACTGGTGTAAATTTGGCTGGCACAATGTTAGATTCTTTGTCGAAGATGGATATTAACTTGAATTATCTTAAAGGTCAGGGTTACAATAGTCTACCACTCATTGCACCAGCACCAAGAGGTTTACAGGCAAAAATATCTGATAAATACCCATCTGCTATATATGTCCATTGCGCATCACATTGCCTTAATTTAGCTATAAGTTATGCTTGTTCACAAAGCAGTATAAGAAACTATTTCAAAGCAATGAAATTAATAATAATATGGATATATTAAACTATGCAAATAAAAAAACTAAGTGATGAGGAAAAAATTTCTTTACTTGAAAATTTCTGGACACCAAATGAAAATTTTAAGTTTCCTTTAATAGCAACTGGAAAAAATAAAGGAATGAGGAAATTCAATTACAAATGGCTAACAAAGTATTTTTGGCTAGCTTATTCAAAAGTTCAAGATGGCATGTATGTTTTTTGTTTGCTCAACTACAGATAAAATACTACAGATTTATTAAACATGTTTTACTCGTTAGATTGTTTTGGGGCAAAAGTTCGCATTCGAACTCTTGCCCCCACTATACTTGCGAATCTTTGCCCCATAGGCTACTTTACCACTCTTTTATCAATCCTGCCACCTGTGAGTAGAACTGAGAATTAATACTAGTACATTTGATAAGATTAATTCCAATTCATTTAGACGACATGTTAATTAAAACATTTACCGATCAATTTTTATGGATAATACTGATTCCTTAAGATAAGAATATAAGATCAAAACTAGTAATTTCAGTACTTACCGCATTGTTCAATGATGAAATGAAGTACAGCCATGAAATTTCTTACGCTTGTCTTTTCTATCTTCCCTCGTCGACTGACAATCAGTGCTGCCAGATTCCACAACTCTAATATTAAAATTCATGTGTTGCGAACTTTTACCCGCTGCGAACTTTTGCCTCAGGTTACTCTATGGGGATTATTGAAACATCATATTCTTTTTACAAAACTCCAAAACGTAATAGTCATCTCTAAAAATAGATTTGTAAATTAAGCCCAGATAAAAATAAACACAAATTGAAAGAACTTTATCCAACAAGATGGATCGAAAGTCATGAATCGGTTATGGTTTTTATAGAATTATTTAAACCTCTCATCTCGTCTTTGGAAGAAATTATTGAAGACTGGACAGATAAACACACAACAGTTAATGCAAGTTTGCTTTTAAGTTCAATAAAAATACCTGAATTTTTCATAGTATTATTTTCTATGCAAGCTTTATATTCATTCAGGCTACCATTAAGCAGAATGTTACAATCTCTTAACATTGATTTGGTGGCAGCAGTTGATATGGTTAAACTAATTATTGACAAATTAAGGAAAATACGGAATAATGTTGACCTAGAATTTAACAAAATATTTAATTCAGCATTAAATTTACTGCAAGATATTTACGATACAAATTATGTCATACCTCTTCCAAGAAAAGCCAAATGTCAAACATTTCGTCCAAATATTGAAGCAGAAACACTTGAAATTTATTACTGAATAACTTTATTTATTCCGTTTTTGGATTCAATGATAGAACACTTAACATATAAGTTTATTAATCATGGAGACATTGTACAGGCATTCAGCATTTTAATGCCAAATAAACCTCTTGCAGACAATTATGAAAATAAATTGCAATATCTTTTAAACATTTATGAGAACAATTTTCAGTGTTGTATAAACTTTGTATCTTTAAAGAACGAAGTGTTACTTTGGAGGAAAAAATTTAATTTGATGATAAAAATTCCTGTTCATACTATAGACTATTTAAATTTGTGCAATGAAGAAATATTTCCAAACATTTATGCCTTATTACGCATATTAAATATTCTTCTTATCACTTCAGCCATACTGAAAGATCATTTTCAACATTGAAATATTTGAAATCATACCTTCGGAGTACAACCAGACAAGACTGATTGAATGGACTAGCTCTATTATATATCTATTCATATTTACAAATTAATACAGAGGATGTACTAAATATATTAAGTAAAAAGTCCAGGAAAATAAATATATCTTTGTGATTATAATCTGTTATATCTAGTTTTTTTTTTCTTACCAACATACATGCCCCCCTTACAGTGGCGGCTCGTGGATGATTTTTGTGGGAGGGCTGAAAAAAATTATAATAAAATACTAAAAGAAATCTATAAATTTATAGATATTTAGATTTTCTCATAATTTAAAAAATTTTCTTGTAAGTATTAAAAAGTTTTTAATCTTTTGATTATTAAATTATTCATACATTCCCAAACAATGAAGTTATTTTAGAAATTCCTTAAAAGTACTGATCAGGACAGAGTTAACAATATACTGGATACATTTGATAACCAAAGTATTAGCAATAGCAAAAGGGATCCTAAACAACCCTAGCACTATGACTATCCAGTGATCTATTGTGCACCTTTAACAGGATCATCCCATAAGAAAGCCTATCTTATGTATGAAAGCTATCTTCTTCAATGAGACTGTAAAAAGATCTTCTGGTACAATAAAATGCAACCTTAGAAGATTATATATATCATAGTCTTATAATAACTACATCTTTGCACAATATGTTAAAGAGGATTTTCATCTCCTCCCTGACTATCTACAATTGAGACAATCCCAGTCAATGAAGCAATCCCAATTAAGTGGAGATGTTTTAATAGTTGATTAACAATTAGAGGGTAAATATAATTTATCACACCATATTTGAAATAATTCTGATTTAAAAAAAAAAAAACATTAATTTAAAAGAATCAACAAATGCTTTATTAAAATAATTTTAGGCATTTAACCATTATTAGTAATGTACAAATCAAGAATTGAGGCCTGACATGAAATCATGCACAAAAAGAGAAATGAGCAATAGGACTATAAGGGAGTAAAACTTGCATCCCCTAACTAAAACACTGTATGAAAAAAATATCATGAGGAATATTGATACATTGCAGAACATCCTCTAGAAATGTGCATTAGAAATGGATGCAGATTAAAAAGCAAAACAAAACACTTACAATTCTATTTTTATGATTTTGTGTTGGTTTTAGTTGCTACTTTATACATCATTGATGATGGGTGAATTCCTGAAAATACTTTCATAAAACATTTATTGATTCTATTAAATTAATATTTTTTTTTATTACTACCTGATAGCATTAGGAAAATTTTAAATCTTATTTATTATATACCTTCAATCTTGTCTATATCAGGAAATTGTCCTTGCCCTTCTACTATTCTTTCTTGAGATGAACTTAAATCTTTAGATATTAATCCTATTTCAGATATTTCTTCTTTGTTTTCCTATAAATTATGTTAAATAATAATATTAAAATTATATTCAAACTATCAATGTTGTTATCAATTTATTAATACAATTAGCTAATTTAAATAACATAAAATGAAGCAATTAAAATTATATACTTTTATTTTACCTTAACATTTCTTTTAAAGAGATTGTCATTGAAACTTATACGAGCAAACTGTTTCACTCCACAGCTATGTTGAGGAGTTTCTTCATCTTCTAAATATTAAATTGCATTAAAAAAGTTAAAATAAACAATAAATTTTATTATATATATATATAATTTTTTTTACACATTCAACTGTGAGCAATGTCAGTGCCAAATGAAGATCCATGGAGTAACTATAGCACAACCATGAAATGATAGGCCCAAAAAACTAACAGAGTAGGACTGTCAAAACCTAAGACGTGTGATACTAAAATATTGCAAGTCATCAGCTGAATCAGTTTCTAAAGAGTTTTAAACTACCAGTGGAAACAATGCCAGCACAATAACTGTTTGTTGGGAACTAAGGGCTTTAAGTTTCTATGACTATGCTACTGCTCACAAGCCAAACTTCAGAAGCATGAATGTGAAACAACAATGGTGTTTAACTCACTGTGTATGGACTGTGGAGAGTGGAGATGTATCCTATGGTCTGTTAAAAATTACAAACCATTGTCTCAATAAATCATAAATAATAAGTGTAACACTAACAAGGGAAGGAAGGGAATTGTCCGACTCCAATTTGGATCAAATTTTGGGTGTATTTAAAATTGCATGAGTAATGATAATATGCAAAATATTACATCCCGTTTTTGGTTGTTAAAAAAATATACGAGGTTTTACATAACCCATTCTTTTCGTATATGTAATTAATTATTAGCAGTTAAAAACAAAAATATTTAAAAAAAAGTAAACAACAAATATCTAATGACCTCCCCGACCAACGTCATGGACTTTAGTCACAGCAATAAACAAGGGAGGAGGTTTCTAAAAATATCATACGCTTAAAATGACTGCTGTCAGCAATAGCGGCTGTTTCCCGCCAAATTGTGGCCGCGGCTGAACTGCGAAGGGAATTATCCAACACCGATTTGGACCAAACTGTGGGTGTATATTTGCTGTCGACATCAAAATATTTTAATAAATTTGAGTATTTACGTAGATATTTTCTTGAATGTGTTCTTCTGAGTTGGAAACACTTTCTTGTCGAAAGAACTTGTCATTTTTAGAACTTTATGACTTTATCAGTTTTCAAGAGCACACAACATTTTTAGTTGTTCCCTGTCGAGACAGTGACAGTGTCAGTGACAGTGACAGTGTGTTGAATCAATCCTACAATTACAACAGACATATTTTACCTATCTTGACTGTGAGACCATTTTAAATAAGATATTCAACAAATAAAATGCCAATTTCATCCCAGAGAGTGATCAACTGTCTGTTTAACCTCTCATACAACACTTCAAATCAAGCACTTCCGTCCAGAGAGGAAGAAAAGTTGGCATGTCGGATACACCAAATGCTAAAAAATGCTGAAGAAAGTTCTAATTGCGATATACAGGAAGAGGAAGAATTGTGTTTTCTTGATTCAGAAGAAGAACAAAATGCAGAGCTAATATACGAGCCTCTTGAATATGGTAAACATGAGGTGTTTTCGTATGAATATATAAGGCAAGCTTTAGAATTTATAGACAATGAAAAGCCAAAATTTAGAAGAGTCCAGCATTTCTTCTCAAGAGTGAAGCATGAACAATACATCAAGAGATTCAGGGAGTATGCAACTAAACTGGGAACAAGAAGAGAAAAAGTGAAATTGGTGAGTGAGTTTGTGATGGAAAAATTCTGCCAAGCAAAAGATAATGGATTTCAACTTCATGAACGTGATTTGAAAAGATGGGCAATTTATAAGGCAAACGAATTATCATTAGAAAATTTTACCGCTTCACACTAGTGGATTCAGCAGTTCAAGAGTAAAAACAAGATTGGATCACAAAAGATCACAAAGTTTATTTCATTTAAAAGTATACGAAAGAGTGAGGATATTGAGTGAGAAGCCACAGTGTTAATAGTCCAGATGGAAGAGGAGATCAAAAAAGACAATATATCCTCGGATGATATTTATAATTTCAATGAAAGTGGCATAAATTATGAACTGCATGGAGGAAGAACGCTTTCATTCCAAGGTGAAAAAGATACACAGGTTATTATTGAGTGTATGAGTTCATTGACTCATTTGTACCCAATCATGCCTGTCCTTTCAATGAGTGGAAAGTTTCATTCCTCAGCACTTATATGCCTGCAAGAGACATCAGGCTTCTTTGGACCCCGGGTTCTTGAATCTATGCCTCATCCTTCTAATCTTCATCTTGTGGCCTCCGGATCTGGCAAACTTGACCAGAATGTTATGAAAGGTTTTGTTGAGAATGTTCTGTCAAAAATAGTTAGAGAGAGCTCAATCCTATTGATTGATTCATGGAGTGGACACAGAGATGACTCTATCTTCAGAATGGATGGAAAAAATTTAAAAATTTGTCGGATTCTTGAAGGGGCAACCAAACTTATGCAGCCATTAGACATCATGTGTTTCTATCAGTGGAAAGATATGATAAAGAGAATCCAGGAACGTGTGATAACAGACCAAGCGCCTATACATTTGCATGCACGTCACATCATCATCCGCATGAATTCTTTGGTGCTGAACCATCTGCAATTGCCACTATTCACAGAAATGTTTAAATATTCCTGGGATAAATCTGGATTTTCGGTAACCACTACCAGGTTCGAAAACCTGCGAGACATATGTTTTGATGTTGACTATTATCAATGCTCGGAATGCCCAAACTC
>AYEL01082593.1:0-23087 GCA_000484575.1 Olivierus martensii
AGATGGTCGAGTGGGGACCCCTGGTCCCCTTGATGTGGATTGACCCAGCAGCTGAAAGAGTTGCTGATTCAAAGACATGCTGGTAGTCCTTGGGAATGTGTAGGAATTGATTAATTTCACTATGGGAGGGGAAATATGTTGTTGTAATGGATTCATATTTTAATTTTCTGGAGGTAGAAGCTATTCAAGATTTTGCAAACATATTAGTAATTAAATCAATCAAATCAATATTTGTGAAACATGGAATACTAAAATAAATATTAACCAACAATGGGACACAATTCAGTTCAAAAGAATTTACAAGAAAATACAAATTCAAACATACTACTTCAAGTCCTAAATACCCAAGATCTATTTACTAAACTAAATTAGAAAAGCACATTAAGCAGTTGAGAAGAACTTTAGAAACACTTTTTTAATAATAATACAAACGTTTTCGGCTCATTACAGCCATCTTCAGGTAATATTGACAAATAGAACAGTTCTAAAACGATCGTTCATTATTATTATTAAAAAAGTGTTTCTAAAGTTCTTCTCAACTGCTTAATGTGCTTGAATTTAGTTTAGTAATGTGCTATAATTTAGTTTAGTAAATAGACATCTAATAGTAAGGGTTAAAGCAGTTTTCTTAGATTATATTTTCTAAAAAACCCAAGATCTAACTTAAAATATCAAGTTCAGAATAGATAGAAAATTATTTTAAGTTTCTTTATTTCCTAAGGTAGATGTTTGTATTTTATGCTATATCTAAAATCTAATGGGCTAGCAGAAAAAAAATTCAGATCAGAAAATTTAAGCCAAAGATTCAAGCACTGATTGGCAATTAGCCCTTATAAATTATTTTAGTTCACTTCTGGAATGTAGCATATCACCAGCAGAACTGTTAATGAGAAGAAAATTAAATACTAGAATAACAATTGCAACTCTACTTCAAGAAAAATAAAGAAAAACATTCAACTATTGTAAATCTACAACTGGGAAATGTGATGAGATTAAGAGAAGATAGAGGATAACTAAAAAAGATAAAATCATAGAAGAAATTTCTCCAGGATCATACAATGTAATAACAGAATCAGAAGAAATGATTCTGTTATTACATCATGTATTCAGAAGAAATTGACAATAACTTTTAAAGACAGAAGAGCAATATGAACCACAACCAGAGAGTGAGGAAATTGCATCAACTAATGAGAAGCAGGAAAGGATATGAAGAAGTTAACTCTGACCTATCCTATTATTATTTTATTATGCTCTTTATTATTTATTATTATTTTCATTATTATATAATGCATTATATTTTAATTTAAGAGTTAACTCACTTTCCACGTTCTCAGTCTCATCAATTGGCAGTTACAAGTTATGGACTGCAAATCTGTCTTCTGAACTCTCTTGGCTCTTGATGTCATCTAATCTAAATAATTTTACCACTGATTTGAGGTGAGAATATAAGAATGATCTCTTATTGATGTTTTATTCAGTACATAATTAATTTGTAAAGATGATGACATTGATTGCTCTGTAAACTAAGAAATTTGAATTTGTTGCATGATATTGTGTAAATGAAGCAAGCTTGGGCTATAAGTCACTAGTTTAAAAATGTATGTATCAACTGACACAGTGAGGTGTTTGAGGTGTTCATATTGCAGTGGAGCTGATTAGTGACAAATAACTTTCTTGTAAAGATCAACAATGGCTTAAGTTTGTATCAGAAGTGGAGGTATTAGAATTAATTAATATTTAAGGTTATATTTATTGTGAATATTTGATTTTTGGATATTTGAATTTTGATTAAGTAAGTTCTATCGATAATTTGATTGGTGCTTTATTATTGCTTGAATAAAGCTTGGTTTACATTTTTGTAAGTGTTTTGAGTCAAATAAATTTATATTTTATTATTTAACTTTACTTGTTTTGAGAATTTATTCAATTTATTAGCATAAGTTTCTAAAATTGTTTGTCACTATTTAGGTCTAATATTTATTTGATACTTTTAGCCATAAGTTTTCTAGTTGTTTGATTTTTGTCGGTTAGATGTTAATTATTGATACATTGTTTTTAATTGTATTTATTGTAGGAAATAATAAAAGACCTGAGCTTAGGCTGGACTCTGGATTTTCAGAGTCGTTTAAACCTTTATGTTGAATTTAGATTATTATTATTATTATTATTGGTATTTTTGAAATTAGCAACTTTGCAAGGAGGCATGTCAATTGCAAGAGAAGACATGGGAGGACAATCAACAAATGGCAAACATAAAACTAGAATTATGATAGCAACATCTGGAACAAATTACAACACTATGGAGATCGACATCACAATAAAGACTATCTAAGAAGCTGAACTTGCAACATTCTGTTATAATAAGATTATGTCATTAGTAGAACTTTGTTAATAATATTGCTATGTTACTATATTTATATGATTATAATATAATGATATCATACCACAACATTATAATATTACTAAATCTGTTTAAATCATTTTCCTAGATATATGTTAAACTCTTATATGATTTAATTTTTTTTGTAAAGAAAGAAAGGTGTAATGATACATATCGACTACTGGGGGCGATACAGCATTAAGACAGTGCAATAAAGATTTGGAATAAAATAGACATCTGTTGTGACTCTCTTATATAAGATAACAATAAACATACCTTTTTCATTTTTTTCCTCTTAATTTAAAAATTCCAAAGATGAATATGATATTTACTCTTCTTTGGATGGAAATCATAGAACTTAATATAAATAATTAATTCAAATTGAAAAATCTAGATTCTGATAAGATTATAATAATCAAGTTTTTAAAAGAGCTATAATTATTTGAATTTAAATAATAAAATAAAATTTACAATATTTTGAAATAAATTATTTTATTAAAATTAATTAATTTTTCTTCTTTTAATTTTAGGAAGACTTAGAGTTACCTATACCAAAATGGCATTTATTACCTGAAGAAAAAGAATATCAATTACTTTCTCAAAAAATTTTACAAGACTATTTTACAGATGAAACTTTTATAGTAAAATATATTAATTTTAATCATTACTGTATGTAATATATAAATACTAAATTGCATCAATAGCAACATCATACTGATACTTTCAAAAATTGGCAATACTCAAAGATGTGTGCATGCATACATATGATATGCACACAAAAATACAGACAGCAATATATAAAAAATTTTGATGCCCCATAGGCTTAAAATAATTGTTGCCCTTAATGAACTTATTTTAAAGATTTAGTATGAATTAAATTAAATGAAATATCATTCAATTGAATGTTTATAAGTTATAGTGAAAATAAAATTAAAAATATATTTTTGATATAATAAAATATTAATGTGCATAACTATACTAGTAGTTACAGCTAACACTTTGTCACTCAAGTATCTAATTTTATTATTATTGTTTACATTTTTTCCCTCTTGGTATATAGTTCTCTCTCTCTCTAGGTAGACACAATAAACTTTTATCTTGTAGTTAATGATGCTCACTTATTAATTTTTGGTATTCATTCTCAATATCAACAATTTTAACATTTATTATTTATTGTATCTTTTTATACATATTTAAATCTACACTTTTGTTAAGAAAATTTATTAATTACATCTTTTCTAATGAAGATATATTCTTTGCAATAGTTAGATGAAAAAGAGAATTTAATTTTTATCAATAAGATTTGGCCTTAAATAGGTTTCTACACATTTCAATGATGAAAATATCCATTTAGCTAAGCAATCTGCTGCAGTTATGCAAACAAATATATGGAATATAATATTACTTTACCACCTGTAGTGATAATGGGGTATATTTCTGGTATTTATTTTTTGTATCTTTTGTGGAACAAAAAACATTATAATCTTACTCAGACTAACTCAGATCTGCATAATATATGTTTGCTTTCCTTGCTAACTATGCAAGTTCCCACAAACAAAAGAAATACAGTACTTCAACTTGATATAGATAGTTGAACTTCTAGCAAAAATGCTGTCCCTGCAAATTTGCTGCCCCAAGCAATATGGCACTAGATACACACAACATATAAATGATCAAAAAACCCCATATATTTCTATTCTTACACATTATATCAGCTTCTTTCACATTCTTCTTCATATATATATACAGAATGTCCACATTTCTATGGACCAGGCATTTTTCTCAAACTATTGTGTATACATGAAAACTGTTAAACACATGTCCTGTTAAATTTTCCTTCCAAATTACAATCTGTCGCTAAAATTTTTTCTGCACATCCTCTTGCACAGTCGAAAACTATTGTGTATACATGAAAACTGTTAAACACATGTCCTGTTACATTTTCCTTCCAAATTACAATCTGTCGCTAAAATTTTTTCTGCACATCCTCTTGCACAATGCATGCTTCAATCTTGTTTTCTTGAATGGAAGTGCGTTATTTTTTAACGGAATCTGATTCGTCCAATTTTTTGTGCAATTTTCGTGGTAAAATTATTTTCCTACGATGGATATTTTCGGATATATTTAGTAATAAAGGAATCATTCAGAAAGGCAAAATTTGATACCATTGTTTCTATGGATCAAGCATTTTTGTTGATTAATATCTACATATTTTTTCCAGTAATGTCGAAAACTTAATAAGATTTATGACTATTATTCCCTACTTCGTAAAAATGTTTCAAAGTAAAAGATTATTGGAGAATCCATTTAAAATTCTTTTTCATATTAGGATAATATGTTATACTGAACTAAGAATTTGTCTATTGGCTTTCATACTGCCAGCCACTGAACTTAGGAATAAACAAATTATTTATGGTATGTGAAACTGTATCATAGATTGTTTTTATAGATTATTGAAATGATTATGGTATGTAAAACTGTATCATAGATTGTTTTTATAGATTATTGAAATGATTTAAAGTTGAGATATTTAACTATAGTTATGTATATGATACTATCACATAAATTTCTAATAAAAATCATAGACCTCTACTTTAAATTATTCCTATACAAATTATTATAACTTACTGTTGAAATTTTTCATGTTGAGGACTGTAAATTTCATTTTATAAATGTTAGTGCCGAGGAGAATGGGATATTTTCAGTTCTTCTGTATAAAATAGTCGATGTTAGTATTATGATAAACACTTGAATGCACTGCCGCTTAATAATCATAGATTGAAAAGTTACGCAAAAAAATTAAAAGTTTTTCTCAGATTTCTGTAAGATCGAAAAGGATGTGAACATGCCAAGACATATTACTTTTATA
Source organism: Olivierus martensii (assembly GCA_000484575.1). Classification (NCBI taxonomy): domain Eukaryota; kingdom Metazoa; phylum Arthropoda; class Arachnida; order Scorpiones; family Buthidae; genus Olivierus; species Olivierus martensii. The sequence continues at coordinate 5,250 of AYEL01082593.1, forward strand.
GGACATACTGTATAAACTCAATTGTATTTTGAATAATTTTAAGAAAAAATTAATTTATTTAAAGAAGATGGTATTAAAAATGGTATTACTGAAAGAAAATGGAGAAATTTATCAGGCAACCAATAAAGTTCTGCCGAGTTTCACACGATCAAATTGCATGCGCTCCCCACAGCCTTCCTTCAGAGACGAGATAGATAAAAGGAAGCTAGCAGATTAGTCAATGTTTCAACGTGTAGTCGGCTAGTAGTGGTCACCACAGTTAAACAGGGATGTCAGCGAGAGCAAGTCAAACATCAGAACCCTAAACATGTTTATTTGGACCTGTATGCTATACGAGTTTAAACTGGGAAAGAAAGCTTGCAGCATGAAGAAAAATATGCCAGACATTCGATAGGGATGTGGTAAATGACCGGACAATTTAACAGTGGTTTAAAAAATTTAAGGACAGTGATGAATCTCTCCAGAACACACCATGTACACGACATCCACAAGCTGTGGACAAATAGGCATTCAAGGCAGCTATCGAGGCTGATAGTGGGCAAACGTGAAACATTGGGAGAAGCATTCAACTTCAGTACAAAAGCCATTCTATAACATCTCCATCAGTTTGGAAAATGATATAAAGTGGATGATAGATCCCACGAGTTGACTGTGTCTCAAAAAAGCGACACAAGCAAATGCCTGTGTTTCTCTGCTGTCTCATCAAAGGAAGGATTCATTTCTGGACAGCATGCTGACCTGCGATGAGAAGTGGGCCCTTTATGATATTCCATGGTACCATTGTTGATAGTTGGCACCACATGAACCTCCTCCTAAACAACCAAAACTAGTACTGCATCAACAGAACATTATGCTTGGTGTTTGATGAACTGTTTGGGTTATCATGCATTGCAAACTGCTGCCACTTGAGCAGAAAATCAATGCAACTGTGTACATTCAGCAATTGGAACATATATATGAAAAACTGAAAACCGATTCTCAAGGGCCTGGTGAATCTTTGCGATTCACCTGGCCCTTGTGAATCGCAAAGATGTCATTCTGTAAGAGGACAATGTGAAGCCACATATTGCTAAGGTCACTCGTAACATCATTATCCGACTTGATTGGGAAACACTAAAGCATTCCCAATATTCCCCTGACATTGCATCTTTGGATTACCATTTATTTTATTCATTAGACAACCATCTGCGAGGAAAACAGTTCCAAATCCTCAATGAAGTGACACACGCATTAGATAACTTCTTTGGTTCATTTTCCGCTGAGTTCTACCAAAGTGGAATCCATAGTCTGCTCAAACATTGGAGACAGATCATATTGATAATGGGAATTATTTCTGTTTTCAAAGTATATCTTACTTCATATTATCATGTTTCTCTTTATAGTGTAAAAATCTGACAGAATTTTATTAGTTGCTTGATACAAAAATATAAAAACTGGCAATATCATAAGACCAAATTTTGCCTTTCTGAATGGTTCGTTTATTCCTAAATATCTCCGAAAATATCCATCGTAGGAAAATAATTCCACTACGAAAATTGAACAAAAAATTGGAGAAATCTGATTCCATTAGAAAAATAACACACTTCCATTCGAGAAGACAAAGTTGGAGCATGTGCTGCACAAGAGGATATGCAGAAAAAAATTTTAACGACAGATTGTAATTTGGAAGGAAAATGTAACAGGACACATGCTTTACAGTTTTCACGTATACACAATAGTTTTTGAGAAAAATGCCTGGTCCATAGAAACGTGGGTATCCTGTATATGTCTGTTATTCATATTCTCATATACCTAAGTTATTCAGATATTCAATCATATGATTTTTCCATTCATTCCTCAACCTTCCTCTCAATATTTATCATTCATACATCCAGCATATAATAATTTCATCAGTTGTTCTTCATTTTATCTGCATCACAAACTATGCAAAAATTTATTTATGCATCACATCTATCATATTCCTTTCAAATTTTTTCCTCAATCATATCTTATTATTCCAGCTACATCTATCCTCAAGTTTCTTATTTCCAGTGTATTCAAACACTTTTCTGTTTTTCATATCATGCTCAAGCTTACCCTCATACATGAGTATCAGTAGATTCTCATAAACAGTGTTTTAGCACTCTAAAAAAGGATTATCATTCCTTGAATGCCACTCAAATGAATCCATATATTCAATCCAGCATTCATTCTTCTTACAAACCTCATATCAGTGTCAATCTAAATTTCAAACATACTTTCCAAGTAAACAGATTCATTGCTCCAAATTTTATTCCATTTAATTCAATCCCATATATTGTACATTCCTCATCCCTCTCAAATACAAGCACATTCATATTCTCTTCTCTTTTTCCTCACATACTTTATTCATTCATACAACAAACATCCTCAGATCATGTTCATTCTCAGAAGAATGCAGTAACATTTATGCACCCCACACACACACACACACACACACACAGCAAAGTCGCGTATTTATTTTACAGAGTGTATATGATCAAAAGTATTGGGACACCCCTCCTGCCTCATGGAAACAACCGTAGGCCACATTATTTTTATATGCATCCGTTTATGTTCTTCATGAAACTTTTCATGAATAAAAAATCCTTTCTTTTACATTTTGTGAAAATTTTTCTTGTGTCCTTCTATTTATTTTACAGAGTGTATATGATCAAAAATATTGGGACACCCCTCCTGCCTCATGGAAACAACCGTAGGCCACATGTAAATGAGTCCTACGGTATATAAAGAGTTGAAAACTACATTGGAACCATTACATCGTGTTTGGGAGACAATGGGTCGATCGGAAGAGCTCAGACTTCCAACGTGGACGGATCATTGGGTGCCACTTAAGCAATAAGTCAGTTCGGGAGATTGTTGCTATTCTGCAGATACCCCATTCCACGGTACACAATGTCATCATGAAGTGGAGGTCCCAGGGTGCAACAGGAGTTCAACCATGAAGTGAGAAACCCAAGAAATTGTCGGAGAGAGATTGTCGAGTGCTTGTGCGTGTCACAAGGCGCCATCGGACATCCTCTGCTGAAACGATTACCAAAGAGTTCCGTAGTGCCTCAGGAAGTGCTGCCAGTACAATAATCATTCGCAGGGAACTGAAGTCCTTAGGTTTCCATGGCCGTGCTGGTGCCCACAAGCCGCACATCACCAGCATCAACGCAAAGCGAAGGGTAGAATGGTGTAAACGTCATCACAACTGGATCCTGGAGCGGTGGTAACAGGTCCTGTGGAGTGATAAATCCCAGTACGCACTTGGCATTTAGATGGTCGAGTGTGGGTTTGGTGGATGCCTGGGGAACGTGTGTTGTGCTGACAGTGAAGTTTGGTGGTGGATCAATCATGGTGTGGGGATCGTTTTCATGGTTTGGACTGGGCCAGCTGGTTCGGGTCAACAAAGTCATGGACTCTGCATTGTACATCGACATTTTAAGCAATTCCGCGTTGCTAACTCTGTGGCAACAATTCGTGCTGGGTCCAAGTCTGTTTCAGCATGATAACGCGCCCTGCCACAAATCGAGGGCTGTGAAGGAGTGGTATTCGTACTGGGACCAAGTCTGTTTCAGCATGATAACGCGCCCTGCCACAAATCGAGGGCTGTGAAGGAGTGGTTTGAGGAGGCAGAGGTGGAAGAGATGGACTGGCCTGCCCAGAGCCCTGATCTCAATCCTCTCAATCCCATTGAACGCCTCTGGGATGAATTGGAACTCCGACTTCGTGCCAGGCCACATCGCCCAACTTCGGCAGGAGAATGTTCGCCGTTCTTCGAGAGGAGTGGAAGAATATTCCTGAACAAACCTATCGACACTTAGTGGAAAGTCTTTCTCGAAGGGTCCAGGCTCTGATCGATGCTAAAGGAGACCCAACACGCTATTAAGTTTTATACAATAAAGACTATCGTCCATGAGTAACGATGTCCCAATACTTTTGATCATATAGTGTAGATTTAATAATAAAATAAATGCTTTATTTTAATACAGTATATTTGTTATGAATTGCATAATTGATGTATTTTTATAGATGAGTTTAAACACAGTCATCAATTTTTACATGTTGAGGAAAAATAGCAGGAGGATTGTCTTAAGCGGCGGTCACACTTTGCGATTTTTAGCCGCGACCGCGACCGGAAGAAGTCGCTTGTTGCACTTGACTGTTCGTGGTCACACTGTAGTTACCGCTGTCGCGCTAATCTACACTTTTAGCCAATAAAACTGTAGCAGTGGCTGACCGCTGGTGATGTCAGAGAAAGACAGCTTCTCATTGGATGTGCAGTTGCGACCATCGCCACAAGAACAAACTTTTTGTTGACGCGCGACGTCGCATCAGCGACCGGTTCGGAGGGGTTTACGAGTTAGAAGAGCCAGTTCCGGTCGCGGTCGCGGCCGCGGCTAAAAATCGCAAGGTGTGACTGCCGCTTTAGAGTGACTTAAGTACTGTAGTTGTACATAATTTCTTAATAGTTTTATGAATAATGTGGGTAAGCTCTGCATTACCCCATGATTTGGTAGTTGGCGCTATCTTGGAATATTAATGTCTTAAGGCAGTGGTTTCCGAACTTTGTGTCTGCACGCTTTTTTTCATAAAAAAATTGGTACGCCCCTCATTTTCATAACAGTCTAATTTTATTAATTCTTTCTACTGACAATTTACAAGTAATACTGCAAAACAGTATACCGTATTTTGTATAAATAAAGTTATTATACATAAAAATATATAGAAGGTTCCTACTTAAGTGTGATTGGCCGGTGGCCGCGTGGTAATGCTGTGGCTTACCACTCTGGAGGCGGATATCCTGGATTACCACCCTGAATCCGGGTCCCACACCTCCAGTTTTTTCAGGAGGGGGTCCTGTTGACCCCATCATGGGTGTTGGCCAGCGTGTGATGTGCTCTTTAAGTGCCAGATACAGAATATCTCGTGCGATATCGCGGCTTTACTTACCTAACTTAACCTAACCTCTGGATGACAGACAACAAAACACTTGGATCCATTCGTGCTTGTCGAGGAGCGGACGGTCCTCTCTGTTGATGGTTTATCGAGGGTGTTCTGAGTCCTTGTCGTCATGTTTGCATACCCTCTAACACCACTAATAGTCTCGTCAGAACGGCCGAGATATCGGGAAATTAGTCGATACGATCATCCAACTTCTCTCATTCCAATAATCCGGTCCCCTCAGACTTTGTTAACTGGGCGAATTCTCTTGGATTGCGTCATAACTGCATGTCTAGTGATCAAATATCCCTCCATAACAGGTAAACTACACACGAGTAGTCTCTGAGAGCCTTTTATAGGACAAAAAAGGAAGCATTTTTATGCTCTATGGTAGCAAGCCCATTCATCTAATTACATCGCAACTCTAACATTTGCATAACTGCTTGAGATATAACTGCATGCCGTGTTTTGTAACAAAGCGACAATTCCTTCTTGTAACGTGATTATTTTTTTTATTTTTGACGATGAGTGTGTATGTATATATTGTACACAACAGTTAAATCATTGCTTAGATAGATGGAAGTAAACACACTTTCAAGTTAATATACTGTATTGGCATATATAGAAAATTGATATTTTACGTTGGAAATTTAAAAATGCCGTTTCGTTTTATTGTTCCTAAAATTCCTAGTGATTATTAATGACAATATATATGATTTATTCATAAAAAGATTTTTGTATCGTATTGTTGATTTTTGTATAGTAAGTCAATACTTTTAAATCTACTTGATGCATACCTTTACCCATATGATGGATAAAAGAATTTATTTTCTACTTTTTTAAATAAATTTGTAATACTTATATTATTTCGAAAAACAAAATACAGTGGTACCTTGGTTAACGACGTGTTTTGAAAGAAAAATGACTTGGTTAACTATGCATGCTTTGGTTAACGACTCCTGATTATCATAGCAGCTTCCCACACACACATTCATTTGTATATTAAATAGCCACGAGGTCATCATACTCTTTTGCTTCACTCTCAGTTAAAAACCATTTTGACATAGCTTCACTCATTCTCACACTTGCAGAAGTCAGCATACATTATTCTCACAGTTCCTAATAACTACTCATTTGTATTATATTCCCTCAGCACTTCCAAAACTTGTTGCTATTTAATTCGTTATATGCCATTTTTAAGAATCAGAAATGATTGAATTATTTATTTTTTATATGGAGCTAGCTACTCCTCCACAATCATATGCATTAAGAAAATCTGGTTCACAAATCATTTTTCATTACTGAAACATATTACACATTTTACATACATTTACATACATTTACATACATTTACATACATTTACATTTTACATACATTTTACATACATCATCATCACCATTTGCTTAATCCTAAATTTTACCAAATACCTTTCTGGCCACATTCAGTAGATTTAGTACCTCTATAATTCTTTGTATCTCTCCTACTTCATCTTGTAAAATTCGTATCAAAATAAGATTTGCCTTAGTTCAGGCTTCAAAATAAGATTTGATTTAGCTGAAAAACTTTGAACTATAGTATAATTCATGTAATCTGACACTATTCTAATCTGATATTTTATAATTAAATATATTAAAATTGTTGCTGTTAGAAAATTTTTTTAGAAAAAACACAGAAAGATTAGAGAGATTTCAACAATTGCATTTATAATGGAGTTGCTATTATGGAAGTGTATATTATTTTATTATTGTTTTTGTTATATTTAATAAAAAATAAGAATATTTGAGTCAAAAAGATTTTTCAGCCTATTTTACTCTATAGATACAAATATAATTTATAATGATAGGTAATGAATTTAAAAAGTACTTTTGGAATATGAACCCATCTTCAATTTCTTTATTACAAATGATTAAATATAACTATACTATACTAAAACTACAACTACAACTATCTTCTAATCTTCTAAGTTGTATAATATATACAACTTAGAAGATATTTATAAAGAGAATTTCACCAAATTCAGAATACAGTTTTTTTTTTTTTTTGATATATGTAAGGTCTTCTGACAATTTCAGATTAATACAACTAACATGAAGAATGACAGAGGATCCTTTGAATATAAAAACTTCTGCAGTTTGTATTGTTTAATTGATTTTAACTAAATTTGGAATATAAATAAGATATATATATATATATAGCATATAATCTATGCCTTAAATCACAGATATATCTACAGAAGTTGTATATATTGTAGTGTAGTTTTATTATAGTATAGTTACATTTAACATTTTCAGCAGTGGCTTGTGTAAACCAGTCATGGCTTAGGAGAGTGGATTTCTTGGCCATTTTCTTCATAAATTTTAACTTCATATAAGTTATTTATTTTTAGCGACGGTTTTGGTTAACGACGGTTCCGCTGGAACGGATTGCCGTCGTTAACCAAGGTACCACTATATAATTTCATCTGTTTTGAGAATAGATGTAGGAAGTATTCTTTCACAATTCAAGCATATACAACTTACTGAGATAGATTTACACCTTGTCAAATCTTAATTAAGTGCCCTGCCCCACTTTACTCTATATTTTAAGTACAGTACTATATTATCAGAGTTTTATGATTCAAATATTAAGTTATTCCAGCTGAATATTATATAAATTGATCTCAAAAAAAATTCTGCAATACTAGTATATTCAGACAAGAATTGTGTAATTCTTAGACATTGTATACAATATATTAGTGGTGTAGATAATATATTAGTGGCGTAGATTTTATTATCCACCGCTATATCAATTAGTGTTAGATAATAAAAAGTTGAGGATGTATGGTGATACACTTCATATATCCTTAGTTTTTTCAAATTAATAGCATATATGGTCTGTTTTATGTAAAAAAAGTGTGTGTGTGTGTGTCCGTCCCAACCAATCTGTATTACAAATTTTCATTTTATTCCGGTTAAATTAAATTTTAATATTATTTTTAATTTTAAATGAACTACGATACACCTATGATATTTTAAATCTTGTCAAAAACAATTGAACAGTACAGACTGTGCAGTATTTACGGAGAAGGGATCCTATATTCCCCTTTATTTTGGTTCGATTGTGCTGAAATTTTTAGGAGACTTCAAATAATCTCTGAAATATCTACATTCCAAATATCATGGAAATTATTGAAAGATGACCAATCTGTATTACACATTTTCATTTTATTCCGGTTAAATTAAATTTTAATATTATTTTTAATTTTAAATGAACTACGATACACCTATGATATTTTAAATCTTGTCAAAAACAATTGAACAGTACAGACTGTGCAGTATTTACGGAGAAGGGATCCTATATTCCCCTTTATTTTGGTCCGATTGTGCTGAAATTTTTAGAAGACTTCAAATAATCTCTGAAATATCTACATTCCAAATATCATGGAAATTATTGAAAGATGCGATCTGTAAAGCTGTCGGAGGAAAGAAAGAGAAAACGACGTATTTTTGACGATTTCAGTTATTTTCAGTGTTCTAAGTTTTTTGTTAATCGGATTCGAACCTTCAAATTTAACAGTTTGTCTTATTGAGTAATTTTCTGAGATAAAAATATAATAGTTAACTTAGAATGAAAATTAAAACCAGTTGAATTTCAACCGAAATAATTCTTGTAATAAGAGGCAGTCAGCAACTCTGTACTTATTGTATCCTTTCGATATAATATAAGCTACTCTCTGATGATTTTATGATTGCAGCATGCGTATAACATATATAATACACCATATAACATATAATTTAAAAGTTGGTTATTTTTAATATAGAATTTAGAAAATTTCTGAGATAAAAGTTTTTTCAAGATAATGTTTTTTTTACATCGTAGCCTATAAATTTGAATAATTAATAATCACATACTTCCTGAATATATATGCAGACATAACTTATTTTAAAATGCACAATTATAAATTCACTTTTATTACATTTAATACCACTTGTTAACATGGTCAGCCTTGAACTAAGAATTAAATATGACATCTAAATTGTGGCATTTTAGTTTTTATTTAAAAAAAAAAGATTTAATATTATAAAAGATCGATTTGATCATTGTGTTGTTATATTAGTGGTGAATCTTATTAATAGATTTATTTATTATTTAAATTTAATAGTTATTCTTATATAAATAATTATAGTTAATCTATACTTCTTTGGATTTTCTGTTAATAACATCGGAATTATAATCGTCGAAAATTTTAAAATGGACCGACCACATGATATACTTTTTAATATTTTGGTATCAAAAATAATATAAAGAATTAATCAGAAATTTATTGAATTTTCTAGAAATAAGAAAATTGCATAATTTTTCTATATTGTTTTTGATACCAAAATATTAAAAAGAATTAATCAGAAATTTATTGAATTTTCTAGAAATAAGAAAATTGCATAATTTTTCATTTGTAATTTACAATATTGTTACTGCAATATGTGCTCGAAGTGGATATGTTTGATATCAGAGAAATTTAATGCTATAATTGTCATTGTCCGCATGTTAATGAAAAATTTATCAAATGTCAGCGAACGTTATATTGAACATGTGTGCGCACATGTCATATATAAATTTAATTAAAAATAATTTCACATCTGCTTTATTTATTTTACAGGTGAGCAATGCGAAGATCTCGACTTTTGTACAGATAAGAGTGGATATGAAGCGATTAAAACGTTACACAGACAATTAGATGATGATGCCAATGGCAACATCGATCTTGAAGAAAGTGACGAAGTGAGTCATTACTGTAGAAGTACTCGCTGAATTAAGTGGTATAATTTATTTAGCAATGTAATTCCCTATTCAATTGACAGGTGCAGAATATAAATTAGAAAAGATATATTCATTTCATTAGATATTATTAATAATTGTTAAAATATAACTGTGAAACAAATTTTTGTGTTGCTTTAGAAACGTGTGCGCAAATTGACTTTAAACACGTGGTATTATACTATGACCTTGATTGCCTATCGTCCTTGGCTTTGAAGAGTAAAGTGGTTTCTGTTCTGATGTTTATCTAGTAGCTGCTTTACTTTAATTTATCCAGTGATAAAACCATTATTATGATACATCAACTTTCCGTTCTTAGAATTATACTAATACACATTTTCTTTACAAATAAATATATTTTCTATTAAAAATTAGTAAAAAAAAAATTATATGAATTATTAAAAATTTACATAAAATTATCAAGAAAGAGATTTAAATTTTAAATTAAAATTAATATTGCAGAATTATATTGGGAATTCAGTTGTAACTTTTAAGAAATCAATAGAATTAAAATTTTACATTTCTTTCTCAAAATGTCATTATTTTGTAGTTAATGCCAAACAAGACATGCACATATCTAATTTTAGATGACACTGGATTATAGCCAAACTGCTTTTACGATTTATCTACTGATATCTAGTTTATGTTATTAACTTTATTCAAAAGTTTGTATGTTGTATTCTTTATCTATTGCATTCAAATTCATTCAAGATCTATTATCAACAGTTATAAAGTCTAACTAAATCGGAATTTCACAGAAATTATTTTTATTCTTTTCATTACTGATAATGAATTAATAATTCACTTTTAAATGTTGAAGCAATATATAAATTAATTAATAAAACAATAATCTTAAAATTTTTTTTATTATTAATTTCCCAATTTTCACTAGATTCAGGTTGTTTGGATTATATCTATATATTAAATTATATAAAATTGTTTTTAACTTTTAAAATTTTTAAAACATTCTTCTAATTAATTGATTATAAATACAGGAATACCTCGATTATTTTCTTTAATACGAGTCCTTCTTGGACTTGTGTAACATTATCATAAAATGTTTCTTTCATGGCCAGTTTGAGTTTTGGGAACAGGAAATTTGGGGGATTTATTTCTTGGAATTTGATTTTTCTTCTAATTTTTATTTTATAATTAGCATAGAATTTCAGCCTACTTAAAAAATATCTAATTATTATTATTTTTAATTGTTTCTTAGTCAAGGAGATTGCAAAACTTGGATGGGCCAATTTTTGATAATTTTCAGTAAATTTGATTCTCAATAATAAGCAACTAATTCAAAAAATAATTAATTCAATAGATGGTGGCACCGTAGCTGTAATTCAAAAAATATTATTATTCTAAAATAAATATAACTTAAAACTTTATCCGCCAGGAAGTTTGGGCGTTCGTTATTAATTTGCAAAATTTGATTCATTTCCCCTCCATGTGTCTTTTCCCAAAGTGAGCACTACTGCTTTTGTCTTTTACAAGAAAATTCAAATTTAAATTTTGGTGTACAAATGATGCTTTTTAGAAAAAAGTTATTTCATTAGAGCTTTGATGGTGCTGCCACTAGAACGCGGGCCTTCACTGCTCAAGGTGGTAGGTGTGCATCATTGCTCTGCACTTTTTTTCGTGATAAAAATTTTTGCTTTAAATATACAAATAAAAAATCATAATTTTTATATGATATATATACACAGTACGTTGGAAAAATAACGGAACTTTTTAAATTAAAAAAAAAAAAAAAAAAAAAATTTTTTAAAAAATTATTAATAAAATAATTATATATATTTAAAATAATTAAAAATTATTATTATCCATATTTAACTGCTAAAAACTTCATATAGTAACAAACTAAAATTAAGCACTCTTTGCAGTATAGTACTCTACTTAACTTTTATTAATTAAGATACAAACATTTTTGATGCGTTTCACATCCTCATCAAGTATACAACAATTTAACTTAATCGAATCTAGAGACTTTTACAATATCAAGATATTCTAGAACAAGTATTTCAAACTTATTCTATTTTTACTATTCCAATTCCGGAATTACTAATTTAAAATTTAAACATTTAAACCTCTCTTCTATAATATTACGTAACTCTTTAACTTTTACCTAAATTATCTTATGAACATATTAAAAATATAAAAAATACTATAAAACATAAAACTTAAACTCATAAACGTGTTATTTCCTCCCTCTGCATTTCAATATTTAACTAACAGTCTCTTTTTTCTTCCTCTTTCTCCAGCATGTATTTCCATGCTGTAGGGGGCTCCCAGTTCAGTCTATCATTAATTAATTTTTCGTTTTTCATCCTCTTTAGAATTTCTATCGACTCTGCTATCACTGATTGTGCACTATTCTCTATTGGCTTAATTTGCTTCACATCATTCCATTCTATACTAATGTAATTATTATATCTTCTTCTATAGCTAATGATGTCATTAGTTTTGCATGTTCAGTTTCTCTTCTATGTTTATCCAGACGTTTTGCATTTGTTCTATTAGTTACCCCTATGTATCCAGAATTTTCTTTTGTTTGTGTCTCTGTTATTGGAATTTTGTATACACCTTTTCTTTCCTCTTGTTTGAGCGGGTCTTTTTCATTACGTAATATGTCGAATATCGTTGAGTTTCTCCTTGGTGCTAACTTTATTTTATTCTTCTTCTCTATTTTCTTCGTTATATTTAGGTGTTTTAGATGGTATGGTACCGGTACGTACTTCTGGTTTTCTTCTTTTGGTTCTTCTTTATTTTTCTTGTCGTTCTTGACTTGCTTATAAACAAGGTGCAATCATTAATTCATCATTTTTTGAGTGAATTCTTATAAATGCAAGGTCATTTGTATTATCAAGTTCACGTATAGCATTTTTTGATTTTTCAACAACCTTATGCTGGATTAGTTACTCAGGTTGTTGAAAAATCAAAAAATGATTTTTTATTTTTTGATTTTGATGATCCTATGAAAATTTAGGTTAAATCTTCATAGGATAGTTGTCTATGGGCAGCTTAACTTACATCATCATTGTGAACTTCTGGGCCAAATATCAAGTTGACAGGCAAGATTTGTTTGGTTGTTTCAGTTTTAAATGTCATAATTTAACTATTAAAATAAATATAATGCCCAAAATAATAAAAAGTAAAAAAGGAGACTAATATTAATTAGGACAGATTTGGACTAATCCTTTACAGTATCATCATCCAGCTAAGCTCACTTGTCAGTTGTAAAATGATGTCATCTAATGTAGATTATATCACTGATCTGAAGGAGATTTATAAATTGTGTTAAAGATGCTGTGAATCTTTATTAAGGAAGTATATTATTTTATTCTTTATTTAAATAATAAATGTTGATTTTGTATAAAGAATTCAAATAATAATTTATATTATAAAAATTTTTTAAAAATTTGTGAATATGATATGCTCTATTTAAAATGTTCAATAAAGATTGCTATTATATTGTATGAGAATAGCTGATGTTTGATAAGTTTACTGTATTTATGGAATAACTAAATGTATGTTTATTCTTACTGATTATAAATGTTATATTTATGAATTATTATATCTTAAAGTATCATGTAATGTTTTCCCATTATTGTTTCTTCAGTCTGTAGTTTACTAATGATGGATTATTATCTGAAAGTACTTTATAATAAAATTTTTTTGATTCATTAAATAAGCTTGTTGTTGTGTGTTAATTTTGCTTATTATAAAATAATCTAAATTTATATCATAGAATAATACATTATTTTAATCATAAGGAATTTTATATTTTTTAAATGATATTAATTAATTTTATTTAAATTTTTTAAATGTAGGAAAATAACACAATTAATTCAATTGATGATGCTGTAATATTTATTCAAAAACATGAAAGAGCAAGACAAAATAGAGAGATTCTTCTAAATATTACTTTGGAAAAGATAAATGATGATAAAATATGCTCTTCAATGGATGATGACAATGCAGCATTTTTGATCCAAAAAGTATGATGATAAACAAGATATTTATTTTTATTAGCTTATGGTAAAATATACTTTATATTTATAAGATTTTATCCTAATCTGTATATTCTTTAATTTATAGAAAAGTATGATTTATTTTTGTTTATTCTATTTACTACATTTAATTTTCATATTCTGCATTATTTACAATATTTTTTTAAATCAATAAAATTGTATTGAAAATAATGGCAATAAACCAAATAATTATATATATAGGAATTATGATATAACTAACTTATGCAAAATAACATAAATAATAAACTTCTAATCCCATAATTGAAATCAAGGCATTTCCTAAATATTAAATCATATCAAATAACAAATCTATGATAATTAAAAATATCTAATAAGAAAACTGAACAAAATGGAATATTTAAAGAAGAAAATTATTTTTTAAAATGCATTATTAAATATAAGACATACACTTTAGCACTTAGCACTTAGGCAGGGTCAAGAGAAAACACAACAAAAAGTAACTTTTTAAATAGCAGTAGCGCTTTCGATTTTTATTAAAAAATCCTTTTCAACTAAAAATACAAAATAGAACACCTAGTAAATACAGTTCATCGAACGCAAAATCGAATACATAAATTATTTAAAAACGTTGTTATGGTAACAGTGAAAAATAACTATTTTTAACATTACATATAACTTACAGATTCAAGATTATTTATATATAAAATGTAAATGCTAAGAAAATTATAAACAATAAATTCTAAAAAATTAGTATTAGAAATACTCGGTTAAATTAAATAATTAAAATTATAAACATTGTAATCCTGGGAGAATCAACTTCTATATCTGTGGTTTTTACCATTCATACACCACTTCCAGGCATTACTGACACACATTGGATCTATTTTATTAACAGGTGGTATGACGTCATTACGTTTATCATAGATCGTGATGGCTTCCGCTATTCTGCCTCTCTTAGGATCGTCTTCTTTCCAAATTAATTTTGCATTGTCCCAATCAATTCGTAGATCAATTCTAAGGGCCTGTTGTGCTAGTGATGTAGTGGGAGATTGTTGGCAATATCTCGCTTGTGTTCTAGAATTCTTTTACATAAAGAGTGTCCCGTATATCCTATATATCTAGTATATTTCCCAAAGTCATTGTCGAAACATGGTATTTGATAAACACCTGGGGAGAAAAATGAGTTGGTCTTGTCCTTATCATTACGTATACAGTTGAATAACGTGTTTCTTCTATTAAACGTGATCTTCCTACCTGTGATTCTTTCTAATTTTTTCCTAAACTTCAACGTAACGTCATTTATTTCTAACGAACAGGTCGGGGGATTCTCCAAGTCTGTAATATTTCTCTCATTATTTGTTAGATATTTCTGTCTAGAAATCTTCTCCCACAGGCATATGATGGTCTTAATTGAGTAACCATAACACAGTGCTTGTCATTGAATCCATAGTAGCTCTTTATCTCTGCTTTCCAATGTCGTACAATGTGTCGAAATGTGCTGGAGAAGCTGCTAACTTGAAATGCCATGGTTCTTTTGAGTCAGCTTTAATAAAGATGGGAATATAAGTGTCTTTTCTAAAGACACTTAAAGAATACTCTCCTTCTTTTATATTAATGCGGATATCTAAGAAATCTATAGAATTTTGATTTTCTCTCTGTTTAATCAACTTTAAACCCAAAGCTGGATTGGTAAGTCTTGTTTCGATATCTGGCACATAATTAGATTTCTCTGAGATGATTAAAATGTCATCAACACATCTCCTATAAAGTTTAACGCAGGACAGTATTGGAGGTAAGGCTATTTCTTCTTTATGCCTAAGGACAAGTTCTGCTAACACCCCTGCTAGGGGACTGCCAATAGGGACGTCCGTTGTTTGTTTGTAGAAATTGTTGTCAAACTGGAAATACGATTGGTGTATAACAAGATGGCAGATATCCCTTATTAAAGCTGGATCGCACTGTTTTGATGGAAGGTGCTTCAGGAAAAATCTATAAAGTAAAATACATGCCGGTTCTAATTTGATAAAAGGATAGAGAGATTTGAAGTCGTAAACTTCTAGAATTTCATCTGGGAGGGGGCCTACTTCTAGCAGTTTATCAATTAAATTAATCAATGACGTTACCGTTAAATCATAATCGTTCATTTTAGCTAGACACCATTTAGCAATTCACTTCTCTAAGAAGTATGTTGGTGCAAGGTGCTTTTCAACCACAGGTCTAGCTTCGATTGGATCTTTATGCCTTTTGATAAACCCAAAAAGTCTCGGAGGTTTTGGTGATCTAACAGTAGGCCCCTCTAAGGAAGTCTGGGAGCTTAGCTTTCTTGAGTAATCTATGAACCTCCTTATCTATTAGTTTGGTTGGGTCTTGCTCCAGCCACTGGGAATTGCTGCTAACTATGAAATCTTCAATGAATTTCTTGTATGTCTCTTTACGGAGAAGCACCATCAGTTTAGATTTATCATCACGTGCACAGATAATGTTGTTCGAATTCAGCCAATTTTTTTATCTTCCTCTTTACATTAATGCTTTTAATATTATTAGAGAACTTAATGTTTCTAGCTAAGTCCCATCTTAATTTGTCGGCTTCTACCGGGTCGCAATGTTGTAACAATGGTTCAACCTGGACAGCAATAGACTTCCAAGACAAAGGTGGTTCAATTAAATTATTTGGGCCCATACTTAGTACTTCATATACAAACGGAGGGATATCAATGTCTTCTAAAGCCACGTAGGTTGGAAAATGGAAAGGAGGATTCTTTTAACCTGCTTAAAGAGCAGCCATTTCAGGTTTTTGATATACTTCATTCTAGTTTTAGACTTAATAAAATCAATATAACCTTTAAAAGATGGTAAAACCTCAACTAGATTCAAAGAACTATGAATGACCAAACCTTTTTTGGAGAGATGTGTTTAATAATTAACACATCTCTCCACAATAACTTAAAATTACCAGTGAAATCTATAAAGTTACTTTTCTCCACTAAAAAACATTGTTTGTCTGCTGCGATTACGGACTCAAGAAGATATGTGTTTACCAAGTGTAAACACATATCTTCTTGATATGTGATTCTTGATAGATTTTTCCTGAAGCACCTTCCATCAAAACAGTGTAATCCAGCTTTAATAAGGGATATCTGCCATCTTGTTATACACCAATCGAATTTCCAGTTTGACAACAATTTCTACAAACAAACAACGGGCATCCCTATTGGCAGTCCCCTAGCAGGGGTGTTAGCAGAACTTGTCCTTAGGCATAAAGAAGAAATAGCCTTACCTCCAATACTGTCCTGCGTTAAACTTTATAGGAGATGTGTTGATGACATTTTAATCATCTCAGAGAAATCTAATTACCGTATATACTCGTGTATAAGCTGAGGTTTATTTCTCACAAAAAATTTTCTGAAGTAGGGGGTCGGCTTATACACGGATCAAAAAAAATCAACTTTTTTTTGGCTGGAGAAATTGAAGTAATAAGCAAAACCATTGAAGTAATATGGTTATTGAACGTCTCCTGAAAATCAGGAAGGAAATTTTGTAATAATTCATTTAATACAATACTAGGTAAAATTTTATCTTATTCCAAAGCAATCGAGCGTGTCGCGCTGCTGATTCCAACCTGCATCTATATACTGTAATCAAATAGGCGAAGCTGCACTGCACGATACGACGGTTATTGAACGTCTCCTGAAAATCAGGAAGGAAATTTTGTAATAATTCATTTAATACAATACTAGGTAAAATTTTATCTTATTCCAAAGCAATCGAGCGCGTCGCGCTGCTGACTCCAACCTGCATCTATATACTGTAATCAAATAGGCGAAGCTGCACTGCACGATACGACGCGACGCGAAAATTCGACACTCGATCGAGAATCTTAGGATTCATTTTTGAGTGAAAAATATATTTATTTTTCGTTATTATAAATTAATATTTTAATCCATATGCTAGAAATCCATAAATGCTTATTATATTTAACTCATCCATGATTTAATTAAAATAGATTAAAAAGTAACTAAAATAATATCAAAAATAACAAAAACATAATAATTATTTAACATCTGTACTGAAAAAATAACTTTAGTCTATCAAAAAAGTTCATCGTAA
>AYEL01082594.1:0-11805 GCA_000484575.1 Olivierus martensii
GAGAAAAACCAACAGCTGAAGTACACCGGAGGAGGCAGTTTGCCTGGTGTCATAAGTCAAGGATAACCAATATTTTGAAATGATTATAAAGATACAGAATTAAAGTCATTTTCAATGCTCTAATAGATTTTTATAAAATTCAATAAAATTTCAAAAATTTTTCAGAAGGAATTCAAAAGTTTGAACAAATGGATGAAAAACAAAATGCTAAAATTTAATGTACTCATTTTTTGATTGGCATAAACATGATAAATTTGGCAAAATTAAGTACCATGTATACTCGAATATAAGCTGATCCGTGTATAAGCCAACCCCCCGACTTCGGAGTTTGAAAAATTGGTAAAAATGCGTAACTCGTGTATAAGCCAGACTTTAGCACTTAAAATTTGATAAAAATTTGAAAATGATAAATTACGTGATCTTTGATTTTTAGTTACTGATATATTAATGCCATTTGCCAAAAAATATAAACATTTTATTGAAACTTTAAATATAGACATATAAAATAAGTTATTATAATATAGATACCAATATATCAATTTAAAAGGTAAAATTTTACTTTACCTGAAGTGATTGAGCGCGTCGTGCTGCTGACTCCAACCTGTGTTTGTATAAGTGCATTAGATAGGTGACATTACGCTACCTGATGTGCCGTGGTGTAGAAATTCTCGATAATAATTCAGCTAAAGTGATCCAACGCTGCACGCCTACATAAGATTCTTGATTTTGTCAAGAATTTCTGCGTTGCAGTGCTTCAGGCAGTGTGGCGTCGCCTATCTGATGCATTTATATAAACGCAGCTTGGATTTGGCGGCACAATGCGCTCGATCGTAACAAGTAAAGTAAAATTTTACTCCAAAGCAAGATTGATGTTGGTGTATGACATTATCATTAGGATGATATAGCTTCAGAAAATATCAAATAAGATGATAAGATTCTTGATTGATTGTAGAGTTTTCGCGTTGCATTGTACTGGGCAGTGTGGCATCACCTATCTGATTATAGTATATAGATACAGGTTGGAGTCAGCGGCACAATGTGCTCAATCGCATCAGGGTAAGATAAAATTTTACCTGGTATCATATTAAATGAATTATTGCAAAATTTCCTTCCTGGTCTTCAGGAGATGTTTAATAAGTTATGGTTTTGCTTATTACTTCAATTTCTCCAGCCAAAAAAAGTTGATTTTTTTGATCAGTGTATAAGCCGACCCAAAAAAAAAAAAAAAAAATTGCCTTTTTTTTTTGATCCGTGTGTATAAGCAGACCCCCCACTTCAGAAATTTTTTTTGAGAAAAAATCCTCGACTTATACACAAGTATATATGGTATTCTTACTTTAAAAGTCAACTTTAATAGTCCAGCTATCTATTAAATTTCACAAAAAAAATATATTTTCAAAATTATTATAGAGAAATATTAGAAGTTTGAATTCTGCCATTTTTAAATGATTAAAACTACAGATTTAAACAGCATATCTTCAAGATTATTAGCTAATTCTTGATTTTTCTGTTGAATTTCATAAAAGTTCATTAATTAGCTCAAGATATCAAAAGAGTAGCTTAGAAAATGAAATACTATCATCCACAGTTAAAGCTATTGAGTTAAAAAAATTTGTATTAAGATTAATTTTAATAATATATTACTATCACCAAATTTCACAAAAATTCATCAATTAGTTTAAAAATGAGTATTGAAGTATTCCACAAAACAGATTATGATAATTCTACTGTATAAATTTCACTTTCTTTTTGAAAGTAGGCTAATAATAATTATATCATAAATGAAAATTAAATATTCCAGATCATTTATTTCACACAACTGAAAATCATAAATGGCCAGTTAACATATCTATTTTTTCAAATAAATATTACAGAATTTTTACATTTATAAATCTGATATGCCATTATATCTGTTATTGATGTTATATTTATTTCTTCATAAAAATACAAGTAATTTAAAAACAACATTTAAATGCTCTTTAATAAGTAATATTTATTATATTATTGTCAAGTCACACAAATCATTAATATAATTTTAATATTTAATAAATGCATACTAATTATTTTGAATTAATATGATATGCAAGTAATCTAGTTCAATATAAAAAACCATCTTGGTATTAATTTTGAAAAATAAAATACTTTTGAAAAAACTTGTAATAATTCAGTATTTTCTTAATTCTTTTTAATACTAAATGTATTTTCTTACTTCTTTTTAATACTAAATGTATTAAAAAGAAAAAATTTGTAAAACGAATACTGCATAAATATTTAATTTATGCAGTATTCGTTTTACAAATTTTTCAAAGAATTTAAAAGAATAAAGCAAATCTGTAAAATCAAATGCAACCACTTTATATGTAAATTTTATTGTAACACAACAACAATTTAATTAGCTAGCTAAAAATCATGATTTCACACATCATTGTTTGATATTCTATATAGCACATTAAAATATCTTATTACAAAAAACATTAATGCTTTAATTTATTTAATCACAATCTAATGTATATATTTGTCACTTTAATTATTATTAAATAGCAATTTTATATGGAAACAATGATAAAGTGAAATTCTTATTCTTGTTAACATTAATTTATCAGAATTATCAATTAATCTGTATTTAGATATAGATAATATCAGAGTTGAAAAAAGTACATCATTAATTTCTATTTGCTAATTTTAAGGTACAAATGAAGTATTACAAATAATATTTTATAAAATTTAAATAATTAAATATTAATGATTTTCTGCTTACAACTGTAAAAAAAAAAACTATTATTTAATTTGAATTTTACTAACTTGTTTTACTTGATTTTAAAAATTATTGGAATATTCATATGATTTCTATTTTACTTAAATTTCATTTAAATAAAAATTATTTTTTCTAATAATTTAATCTAACCTAATTTTGTATTTTTTATTTTTTTGTGATTTTATTTAAATAAAGATGATTTTAAATGCAATTTTATATTCATCTCTTTTAACAAAATAACTTCATCATCTACTATAACTATTTTTTTACAAATAAAAAATAAATTTCAATTGAAAATTTCTTAAATTATTCCAATGCAAGTATTTATGGAATATTGGCCATTTCAAAATGGCAGCATGATTACAAAACATTTTTTTTATTATAAGTAAAAAAATCTAATGGTTAATAAATACATATTATTTACTTCTTATCTATAAAATTTTTTTAATAAGTTTTATTGTAGTAATTTATTAGTATGTAAAAGAAATCATTTTTAGATAAATCACATTTAATAAAAACATTTTGCTTCTGAAAAGAAATTAAAGCAGACTGTTATTTATAACAAATTTTAAGATGAATTTTTTGGAATATTTTTTGTAAATTAGTTACAAGTATAAATATACAGGTAGTCCTTGACTAACAACAGAGTTTGGTTTGAATCCCACTGCTATATGTTGGAGTAGTCAGAAATTTCCAAAATTTATGGATTGTTCACTGCCAGTATATAATGTAATAAGCTTAACAAATACAAAAATATAAGAACCAGACATAAAAAAGGATGTTTCTGTATATCAGATACAAGGACTCAAACTCTTCATCAATTACATTGACCAATCATAGAATTTATCAATAATGTTGTTAAGTCGAGGACTAACTACTAAGTAAGAAGATTATAAACGGAATTCATTTATATTAAATATTTTTTTATAAACAGTAATTAAAAAATTATTTTAAAAAATTTAAATAAAATTTACATACATCTTTGACTTTTTCAATGCTTGCAGCATAATCCAATTTTCTTCTTGCACACACATCAGTTCCATTTTCATCATAAGTTTGATTTCCTCCACAATCATTCCATTCTTCTTCAACAGTCAAAGTAGGTTCCCATGCAGAATTATCTGATGGCAAAGGTGGAAGTGCTCTATGAGTAAATGGGCTTGTATTGGGGCTTGATTTTGATTTGGATGTTTGAAAAGAAAGTTCATCGTGTGATTTAGAATGACTAGGTGAAAATCTGTTTTCAGTTAAACCAGTTTTTTTTAATCCAAATAAATTTGTAAAAGCAGTTTTTATAGAGAAAGGAAAACTTTTTCTTTGATTTTCTGATCTTTTACCATGATTTATCATCTTATCACTTTTTTTGCCTTTTTTCTGCCATAGATATGAACCTAAAAGACGTTTATTGGAGGGTTTATCATCTTGTGCTACAGACTTTGATAGTTCATTAATTTCTTGATCATTCCTTGTTAATGTTTGTAAAGAACTTCTAACTTCCTCTAAAGTCATATGAATTGGTTCCCTATTGGGATCATAATCAGACACAGGTCTTCGAGCTGCTTCACTATTCCAAAACAGATCCCAAGGCATACTATGGCGTTTCAGTTGGGATGGAGAAGTGGTAGTAGTCACATTACTGTTTTCATCTACCTGAGATGAACTATCAGGAACTGTTTCAATACTAGGTGATACTGTATTTTTATCAGACATTTGATCAATATCTTCTTGGTTTACAGAGCCATCTATTGGATGGACTATAGTATTAATATCATTCCAATTTAAAATAGGAAGAGGTGATTCCAATGATCTATCAGGTCTTTTTGATGGACTTACTAAAATTGATGTTATCACTGCTAAGTTTCTATCTGAAGAATTTCTAGAAGAAGGAACTAAAGGTGGTGTATCTAAAGACCTGCTAAAGAATACATGAACATTTTCACTTTGAGAAAGACTGCTACGAGGCCTCTCTCTAAAAGCTGACAATCTTTCTTGCCTCTGTCCCAAAACATCCACAATACGTCCACTATGCAATGATTCAAGACTACTATGACAATCTACTCTATCGACATTTATTGGCGGAGGAGGCCTCACTGCTTTTGGTTTTAAAACTGTAGTATACTGTGATGGCTCACTCTGTGATCGTAATGATTTATAATAAGACCTAGAGGCAGGAGATATATCTGCATCAGCTTCACTTTGAGTTCCTTCTCTTTTTAATCTGAGAGGTCGAATTCCTCTTGGAGGTGGAACAGGTGGTTGCAATTGATATTCTTCAGTTGTAGCAGATATTGCAGAAGGAACATAATATGCACTCAAAGTATCATCACTATAAGTTCCATCAAAGTTTCTCTCATCTGAACCATCATCTGTTTCAGTATCTACTTTTTCATTTTGTTCATCATTATCAGAATTTATGAGTACATTGTTATTTCCTTCTGAACATAATGCACAATCTTTTAAATCTGTTGTTAGCATTAAACCATTCCAATGTTCATTTTCTGAAGAAATGACATTTTTCTTGCAATCTGTACCACAATTCTTATAGGAAGTACAACAATTGGATGGCATGTAACAGTCTTTAGATTGAAATGTACAAGTTTCATCATCATCATCATCATCATCTGGTAATTCTTTAATAAGATGTATTCCATTAACAGATGTGCTTTGACAATCACTAACATAATTTTCTTTCCAACCAGATATTTCACCATTACACCAAATAGGAGTTGTATTATGAAACAGACAATGATGGTCTGAATCATCATTATCACTTTCTGATTGCACATCTCCTACACTTGGTACAGATTTCTTATCAAATGGAGATTCATTAAAATCAGAATCTTCTGTAGATTTCTTAGGTGATTTTGGGCTTCCAAGTTCGGTAACATCAAATTCTAATTCACCAGATTGAAAAACATCATTTCTCCATGAACTAATTATAGCATCTTCTGCAGGAGATGGCAGGTTTGTTTGCAGCAGTAATGGCCTATTATTTTCACCTTCAAATCCACTGTCAGTGCTCATGTTAGGAGATTTGAGAGTTTCAGCATTTTCTGGTGCTTGATTTGTTGTTGTAGATTCTGCTTGAGAGGAGGAAAGTAAAACTTGTTCTGAATTATTAACTAACAAAGAGACAGGTTTCTCTCGTTCTTCCATTTTGCTTTTCTTCTTTGCTGATATGTAGGACAGTGTAAAAAGATAAGGCCATGAGCAAGGACAGCAGCCCACAGCTGTACTAAACTTCATGTTGTTGCTTAAAAGCAGAGCCAATTATATTAACAAATACTTTGATAAATAGAATATTGCAGAGAGTAAGTGACTGCAAACTTTTGAGACACATCATCAGTTGGTCAGAGTTTGAA
The DNA here is from genome assembly GCA_000484575.1 of Olivierus martensii. NCBI lineage: Eukaryota > Metazoa > Arthropoda > Arachnida > Scorpiones > Buthidae > Olivierus > Olivierus martensii. The sequence continues at coordinate 6,118 of AYEL01082594.1, forward strand.
TGTTACAGAAATGTTATACCAACTGTTAACAGAAATAACTTAATTTTCATTTTATGGGTTTTCCATAACCACGTTGTAGCACCACTTATATTTCCTAAATTCCAATTTATCCCTATATGTATAAATAAAAAGAAAAATTGCATTAATAAATTTTCTATATCAAATTAACTAATTATATTTTTATATTATGGATTAAATGAAATTTTCAAAGTTTCCAAATATTAAAATATAAGTAAATAACAGATTTTTGAAAATAAGTTTAAGATTGTGAATTGTAATATTTGACATATTGTCTATTAATTTTTCTGGATTTCCAGTTTTCACATCATATGCTTTTCATATAGTAATATCTAACAATAGAAATATTAGTATTTAAAACATATATAAAATTTATTATTTTTATTTTGTATGATGTATATATATATCATTTATATTACATAAGTAAATGGAAATAATAAGAAATTTTGTTATAGACATTAAAAAATTATTAACTTAAAACTATTTTAACTATTAAATTCATTCATTACTAAATAATTGAAGTCTATAAAACAGCACTTTCTGTAATATATATTTAAAAACAACTTTATTAAATAGGAACGTTTTCGGTACTCTGTACCATCATTAGCTCTTAAGTAAAATATAAAAAAATATCTATAAAAACAGAACAAAGCTATTTATAAAAAATTCTAGAACATTTTAACATATCATTCATGTTGCATTTAAATTTGATTTGTATTTTAAAAATAGATTTAATATTATTCATAAAATATACATACACAATAGTCTAAACTGGAATTTCATGAATAGCTTAACTTTAAAAATTTTAAATATTAAATCACATTCTAAGTTTTTTAAGAAAAAAAAAAATAGAAAGTAAAATTAAAGTTAAGGTTTTTAAATTAAGTTCAGCAATCTTTAAACTCTTTGTTAATTACATATCTCCATAGTAAGGAGAGCTGTTCACTTACTCTTTCATTAATACTACTGCCAGTATTTTGTCTTTTCTAAATTTCCATTGTTTCAGTTACAAGTATTTCTTTACTTTTTTCTATCTGTCCCAATATTTTGATTTTTATCCCATTCGACTTTCACATTGCTACTATAAGCTTAAGCACTGGCCAAAAAAGTTTATAGTAGCAATGTGATCTTTTAATTTGTTTAATATTTAACTTAAAATTATATACTATTAAATTTTATATAAAACATTGATAGGTTTAATCCAGCACTAGACAGAAAAACTCTTTATTGCAAAAATAATTGGATAGTTAAAATTAGATAAAGTTATCTTCAAATCCTACAATTAGGTGAAGGTGAAAGATTAGCTGGTTAAGCTTGAATGAAAGACAAATTCAATTTAATCAGCAATCCTCCTTCATCTAAATATTGGATTTGAAAATAACCTTACTTTTGTTATTTTGGTTTAAACAATAGGTTTGAAATATATGAAGAATGTAACATAAGTAAAAATAAGAGCAGAAATTGACCCCATCTAGAATAAATTGTTTTAAAATAGTCAAACATTTATGAGAGAGAGTCAACAATTATCTGGACTTTTCATAAAACACTATTTGCTTCAAAAATACAGTATGATTTACTCATTATTTTTCAATAAGTCTCTCTTCTTTGTAATGCACTTCATCCAGCGGTTCACAAGCTTGTGTATTCCTGCCGAAAAGAAGGTTTTTGGTTGGTTGCAAAACCACTGATGCACCTCTTTGTCTGAGGAAAATCGATGACCTTGTAAAGCGTCTTTCAGCGGCCCAAACAAATGAAAGTCCGATGGAGCAAGATCTGGACCGTAAGGTGGATGTTCCAGCACCTCGAAACCCAATTTGTGAATGGTTTCAAAGATGAGTCGAGCTGTGTGAGGGCAGGCGTTATCGTGCAACAGCAACACTTTCTGTGACAAAAGACCTCGTCATTTGCTGAGAATTGCTGGTTTAAGTTTGTTAGTCACAATGCACAGTAATAATCTTTGTTGATGGTTTTCCCCTTCTCCATGTAATCTTCCAGTATAGGCCTTTTTGCATCCCAAAACACGGTTAGCATAACCTTTCCCGCCAATGCTGCAGTCTTGAATTTTTTCTTCACAGGTGATTTGGGGTGTTTCCACTCCATACTCTGGCGTTTTGATTCTGGCTCATAGTGATGAGCCCAAGTTTCATCATAGGTCACTATTCTTTCGAAAAATGACTCACCTCTGTTGTAACGGTTGAGTAAGCATTGGCAGATCTCAAGATGTTTGAGTTTGGGTTCTTCAGTGAGTTGTCGTGGCACCCATCGCGAACAAACTTTACGGAAGCCAAGTTCATCAAGGATAATGGTATAGGCAAAACCATGACTGATGTTCAATGTAGACGCTACATCATCGATAATAACCTGCCTATTTGTCAAAACCATCAATTGAGCTTGCTCAATTTTGTCGGCCGTTGTGGACGTTGACGGGCACCCTGCTCCTTCTTCTTGCATCACAGTTGTCCAGCCACTTTTAAACTTCTTGATCCACTCGAAAACACTTGATTGCGGCAATGTACTGCCCCTGTACTGTGCTAACAGTCTACGATGAATTTCAGCCCCTTTCACTCCTTCTGACCACAGCCCTCGACAATAGTGTGTACAGATTCTCATGAGCTTGCCACAGAAGAAACAAAAATAGAATTGACTGATGCTGTGCATTTTTTCGTCAACTCATTGAAAGAAAGGGGTATTATAAATATGAAAGCAAGCAGCTGTATTTCCATGCATTCAAAACTGATTGGCAAGGGTATTTTGCAACAATTTTGGGAAATGCAAGATGAAATAATGTTTGTTGATGTACAAGAGCTGTTGCACGAAGAAGAGAAAGACACTGAAATAGATGTACCTGTTTTGGACACAGAAATACTATCGTTGCAATCAAGTCCTAGTATACCTCTTGACATTAAAATAAATGCGGTAACTTTGGCAAAAGAACATCCAAAATAAAATCTTTGAACACTTCAAAAGAGAAAAGCCACATGTGCCCTGAAATGCAAGAAAGACTTGGCGCAGTGGGAGAAAGACATTGAAAAAGGAGGAACAAATTGGGATAAATATGCTACTACAGATAAATGGATGTTCGATCGATTTATTAAAGCTAGACCGACGTAAAGAACATGTGACAACCAAAATATCCCCAACAATGGGCTGCAAGTGCAGCATTTCAGTATACAACTCACTGCCCTTTGTTCCTCCTTCGTGCAAACTGCTAGTGGAGCGGACATGTTTACGCTGCCACTGCTGGCTCACTTCTGTTGCGATGAAGGTCGAGTGAGGCACATGTCACCACAATACTGCTAATTATAAGCATGCATTCGCGGAACGCAGTACGACTACTGCAAATGTGTTTTTTTTATGAAAGTCCTGATAATTTTTTTACGAAAGTCCGGGTCACCTATGTATATATCAAATCCATCTTAGTCACAATACACAACTTAACAGTCACTGTACAGTTACTTTTCCCATTATATCAGAAACACTATGCTTCCTTATATAAAGCTTTTCTTCTAATTTAATGAATTTCATAAAAATAGGTATATCAAAATTTTTCATTTTTCATACTACTATAAGGCAAACTTACATTATATCCCCATAATCTTACTTGTTTATTGCAGCTCAACTACAAACAATTGATCTAATTTATTTTATGTACTAAAATTACAAATAACTGTTAAAAAGAGAACTGAAAAAATTTCTTGGGATAGTTTATATTCAATCACGCTGGGTAAAAATATGAAACATTAAAAAATTGAAAATGTTGGATTTTATAAACAAAAAAATAATTAGATTTAATTAATGAAAATCATGTGAATAATGTGAATTGTTATAAAAACTTGCAGAAGAAAAAAGTAAAAAGAAAATAATGATGCAATTTTAAGAGGACTGACATACTGTTCTATGAAAGAGATACAAGATGCAAAAGTGCAAAAGAAAGAGAGCATAGCACTTCTAAATATATATAAAAACTAATATGCAGAAAAAAAAGCTTGCTATCCCACTAAACATCAACATACTCTGGAAGGAAATCGGTATATGGCCCTTATTATGTCTGAAATGATCAAAAAGTTTATATATAATGGCAATTCTGTCCACAAACAGTGATGTCTAGCAGAAAGATTGTTTTATCATGTGATAACTTGATTATCAAACTTCCATTTCAGTATATTATCATAAAGGTATATCTTTGGATTTTTATTTTATAATAGTTTTAGTAAAGTCATTAATATTTGTGAAAAAGTCTGTTTTTGAGCAAAGAGCACTGATCCAAACTTTTTAGCCAAAATCATTCTAAGAAATGAAATCTGGATATATGGATATGATCCTGAGACCAACCTGCAATCATCTTCATGTCACACAAAAGGGTCTTCAAGACCAAAGACAGCTCAAATGTCTGAATCATGTCAAGGTCATGCTGATTGCCCCCTTTTTTAATAAAGGAATGTGCACCATGAATTTGTTCCTGCACACTCAATCATAAATGCCCTTTATTAAAAATAGGTTTTAAAGCAACTATGACTTGCAGTGCACTGCAAAAGACCAAACATGTGGAAACATAGATGGCTTCTTCATGACAATGCACAGTGCCAAATTGCTTTGTGAATCAGAGAATTTTTGGCAAATGACAACATTCCTTTAGTACCACAACTCTCATATTCCAATCTGGCCCTGGCTGACTTTCGTATCTTCTCAAAACTAAAACAATTATGAAAGGAAAAAGATTCAACAGCTTAAATGACATCAAAACCAACATGAAAGTCCAAATATAGGCCATAACAAAAACTAATTCTATAAATGACAGGATCACTGGAGTGTGTGTATTCCCAAGGACAATACATTGAAGGTGAGTAGAACTCAATGTGAAAATGTATAAAATAAAGATATCTTGTTATTATATGAACTTTTTGATCACTCCCTGTACATCCATTTAATAGAAATATCCTTTGGTTGATTTAGGATTATGTTACGAATAAAGATAGTAACTTTCACTATTGATATATGTTTGTTGTTTTTTGTGTGTTTTATTTAACTGTTAAGTTAAATAAATGCAAAATATTAATGTTAAATAATAATTAAAATGAAAATAAAACAGAAATAAAACAATCAATCTAATATTTTTAATTTATATACATATACAGTCAGACCTCCATATATTGAACTTCTATATATCGAAATTCTCTGTATATCAAAGTTTTTTGTTAGTCCCGTGAAATTTCCATTGAAATTTGATTCTATATATCAAAATTTTTAATTTCAGAGGCGAGGGAAAAGGATAAGGTAAGAAATTAGATTGGATCTGGCTAGAAAAAGCTGACAAACAAAATGGATGTGTCAATTTGTACCGTAGAGGGGGTTAGTGTAAAGTTCTAGGGTTTGTTTCAGTTTTGTATGTTACTTGTGTTAATTGGCTTAAAACCAAAAACCGAACCGAGAGATTTTAGTTAATCTTTGTTCAACTCTACTAAAATGTTTACCATGCCAAAAAGAAAGTTGTTGAGTGTTGCGGAAAAAGTGGAATTGCTAAAAGATGTGGACTGTGCAGTGAGAAAAAAAGATGTTGCGCAGAAATTCAGGATTCCACAAAGTACAGTGTCAACAATACTAAAGAATTGGGAATCTGTTTTAAAAAGTCATGAAGTTGCAGGAGCTGACAGAAAACGATTAAGGACATGT
>AYEL01082595.1:0-47632 GCA_000484575.1 Olivierus martensii
ATGACATTTTAAGTTCAATAAAAGATAGTGAAAATCAAGATAAAGACAATGAGGCAGATGAAATAGAAGTTCCTAAACCTTCCAAAAAAGAAATAATGGCTGCATTTGAAATGATTCATCAAGGGTTTCGATTTGCAGAAAATGTGCCCAACAATATTTTTGAGTCGAACATTTTTATGAGGAATCTGCATTGAAATTACTTCAGCAAGATATTTGAAATTACTTTACATCTGATAATTAAATACAATATTCTAAATTATTCTAATTTATTTTGTTTAATAAATGCATGTTTTGTCCATCTTATTTTTCATTTATCTAGTACATGCAGTAGACTTTTAATACATTAATATACTGTATATATATTTTTTAAACATTAAAAAAATTCATTTGTATATTTTTTCCCAAAACTTTTTTCAATCATTTAAGAGTTTTACAACCGTGAGCCACCATCGTCGCTGTCAAGGGGCCGCGAAAAAGGTGATATGGACAAAATATCACTTAACTACTATACTACATTAGAGACAAAATATCACTTAACTACTATACTACATTAGAGAAAATTCAGGTTTTCTATATAACGAAGTTTCTATATATCAAAATTTTTCTAACACACCTTCAATTTAGATATATGGAGGTCCGACTGTATATATATGTGTCTCTTTAATAGCCTAAAGAATTATTAAATTTATTCTTAAAAACAATCAATCTAATATTTTTAATTATATATATATAAAATCTCTATATCCTGAAGTATTTTTAAATTTATTCTTAAATAAAAAAAATTATGCAACAAAGCCTATGTGCAGAAATTTATGACCACACTGGGCAAAGTTCAGTTATATTGAATAAACATTGTTAATTCTGTAAAATGTTGAAAATGTACATTTCAAGACAATCAAACATTTGCATAGTTAAAAATAAAAAAAATAAAATGATCCCTGGTTATAATGCAGATTTGCAGAATAGGGATTTGACCTATGCTATAAGACAACCACAAACTGATGGTTACCAGTTATTTTCTAATTCAGTGATTTCCTAATACAGCGGTACTTTGGTTCACGACTTACTTGGTTAGCGATGAGTGGCTGTAAGAAAAAAATGTCTCGGTTAATGACGCAGGCTTTGGTTAACGACTCCTGATTATGAACTTCCGACAAAATATAGCTCTGTAAAATAACTCGCCACCGCATCACATAATTCGTTAGCTCGGTTGTCAATCATCATTTTTTTTTATCACAATCAATTCAAATCAGACAATATCATTATTAAAATTAATAAAATCAATTATTAGTATTGTTAGTAACAAATATTTCCTAAGCATGTTATGGTAGTATGGACAGGTCTCTATAATCAAGAAATGCGCGCATTAATCTTTCCAAAGATATTCTTTTTTTCACTGCAATATAATACAATATTTGAATATTTTTTTAATTTTAATTAATTATTTTTAAATAAAATAAATTAATTTTTAAAATTATTTAATTTTAATTAATTATTTTTAAATAATTCTTTATATTTAACTTATATGAAAATTCCATTATGGAAATTTCAATTCTAAAATCGAAAATCATTAACATTCCTTTTTTCGTATAATGTCTGAATATCGATAAATAAAAATTAATACTTTTATGTCCATATTTTTTAAATATATGTATATATGCGCATTTAAAAATTTCATAGTATTTTTTCACTATTAATTTAATAGTTTTTATTATATAATATTCGAAACAAAAACTCTAATGTTTCCTCTTAATAATAGCATTTTTTGTCATCACTGAACATAGTAAAATAATTTAGAACTGAAACATTTCTAGAGTGAGAAATTAAAAATTATTTAATTCAAATATTAAAACTGCTTTTTGTTTATATTCTCTAAAAATTTATTTAAACAAATTTTTATATGAAGATTGATATTTTATACTATTTCGTATATCGAAATATTAAAACTTGCTTTTAATCTACTTTTCTAAGGAAATTGAGGCATGTAGTATTTAAGAACTGTCATGTGATTTGTTTATTCCGATTATTAACTTTTTGATTCAATTCATAAATGATTACAGTACTATAAAATTCGATAGGGAAATTTTACGCCATTAATAAGATGATCTTAATGCCTGCATTTTTAAACAGAAGTTTAAACTATGTAAAATTGATAAATACTCAAAGTTCTGATGTTTTGAATCATCTGATAGATTTTTTTTATGAAATTTAGTTGGAAGATTCCATTGAAAAAGGCATTACCATATTTAATCGCGTAGCAACAAACATTTCAAAATGGCATCGTTTAAACTTCTTAGGTTTTCTTTTGATAACTGATAGTTTTCATAAAATTCGGTAAGGAGATTACACTAGTGAAGCTTATTTTCAGGTCATATCTTCACATCTTATGTCTCACGTCGCGCATCTTCAATCATTTCAAGATGGCGGCATGTAAGGAAAATAAGCGATTTTCTCTTTCCCGAACTGTTTTGTATACTAAATGCAATTAATGAATATCTAGCGCGTGTTATTACAGAAATTTCTGAATTGTGCAGTTCTATAAATAGCATGATATATTAATTTTTCTATATTTCTTCCATCCTGTGCTTATTAATGGCATCATTTTATAAAGACGTAATAATAATCATTTATTCAATCTCATACTGTTCAATTCCTTTTTATCATTTCAAAAATAAATTATATTAAAGTCAACAATAATAATCCAATTTAAAAAAATTCCCAAAAGAAATTTTTCAAATCTACTTCTATTGAAACTAATAATGAATAGCACTAATAGTGAATAGAAAGAGCGGCTATATTTTATATAATTTTGTAAATTATATGTTTCATATTCTCATGATTACTTTAAAAATATCTCATCCTCGAACTGTACAATAAATATATCTTTTTTCGAGTTCATAAAACACGATATAAATCAAATAAAAGTCAGTTGGTGTTTGTGTTCTAAACTATTGTATATTTTAAGATATTTTCAAATTAATTACACGAATTGAAGAACAGATATTTAGTAAAATATATATTTAAAATTTTCTAACTTGTTTTCATTTAACCTATTCAAAACTTTAAAAAAAAAATAATGAAAATTATTTAATATTAATTAAAAATTAGAAAAATTCTTTTGAGAACAGAAACCTAGCAAAGAAAAATTAATTTTCTCAATTAATTGAAATTATATCGTTGATTAAAAATATATGCAATATATCAAATTACGTTTCTAAAAAAAATGTAAAAAGTTTAAATTAATTGACGAATGACCTTTAAGTAAGGTGAAAAACAAATATTATTTTTAGCAATTTTTCTTTCGAACAAAAACCAAGTTTCGAAAAACAATGTTACACTTCACAGACACTTGCCTTTCACTATTGATGAGCTACCTACAACTGTAAACGGCAGAAATTGTTTATAGCAAGATTAATCATTCTCAATTTTTTTTTTTATCAATCTTTATATAGAGAGTTCACTTTCAGCATGCAATGCGAGTAAAAATCTGACAAAAAACAAATTCCGTTTAAAACAATAATCATAAGACTTTTCGAAACTCTTCAAAAAAAAAAAAGAAGTTCATGTTGAATATATAGACTTTTTGCAAAGAGATAGAAAAGGAAAGGTTCTTACCAAAATTCCTACTGTATGCTCTCAAATAAATGACGCACTCAAATAAACGATGCATAAATTATGATAAATGATAAATAGCGCCTGCTAGCAAATTTATTCCTATAATAAACGGCGCAGTAAATTTTTCTTACCAAAATTCCTACTGTATGCACTCAAATAAATGACGCACTCAAATAAACGATGCATAAATTATGAGAAATGATAAATAGCGCCTGCTAGCAAATTTATTCCTATAATAAACGGCGCAGTAAATTTGTGCTTACTGGTTAGTAAATAAGATGTGCATTTATTTGAAAAATATACTATTCCCATATAAGATATTTAGAAAAACAGAAATGCAGAAATGCCATTTTACAGCTTTACAAAATGGAAACATTAATTTTGTAACTATAAAAATGATGATGATAAACTTCCAAATTAAATGAATTTATTTTTCACTAGAAATTTATATTAATCCATAGCGATTCAGAATTTTCTAACGAATTTAAGCTGCAAAGGATTTCAATCTTTATATCGTATCGTTCGGTTCAAAACAATAGAATTGCAGATTTACGCTAGTTTGGTTAAATTATCTAGTGGAGAACAAACAGCTTTAATCCTCTTTATAACGGAAATAACGTATATCCGGTATACTTAGCGATCAATTCCAGAATAAAACAATTTAAAGGTTGACAGCAACGATAACAAAATGAAAGCTGGATCGAAAATTTCATTTTTAAAACGTTTGAGAAAAATAAGTTTATTTTCTGCAACTGCGTAACAACCCGCTGACCTTGAGAAGAAAATCTCAATGAAATCGATCTCATGTATTTCGTTGTAGGAATAAAATCCGTCTTTTAACCGAAAAACTTCTTTTCCGATCGATACAGAAGCGAATCACCTCTAGATCGCTGCCGGCTAGTCTGAATTTAATAGTAAAGATAGATATATACACTTTTTTTTCTTTTTATAAAACTCTTTCCATTATTTAAAAGCATCAAGCGGGGAGTTTGAAGTCAACCTCTAGAAATCCGAAGACATCAAATTGTCAACGAGATTGCCATAAAAATTGGCATAATGATTCGTGTGTTAGAGAAGTATTCTTGCATTATCTCTTTAATGTATATAATTATTATACTTTGCTGTTTGATGGTTTGATAATCATCCAGAAAAGTTAATAAGATTTCAAGAAATCAATTGCTGCGATTTTGTGAAATTCATTATAATCTCATTCCAGACATATGACGTCTTTGTAATATTAATTAAAAGAATTGTTTTAAACTTGAAATTATGAACATTATACGTGTCATTAGTTAACAATTTGTTATTAAAAATGCTAGCTTTTGGAAAACTGAGGAGTTGTTTCAGTTTTAAAGAGCTCAGCCAAGATTTCTATAAATTATCTGCTCTCGATGAAGTACGCACTTTCTAAAGATTGTTTTCTTGCTTTCTCCAATGCCAAATCCTGGGCATTAAATCAATATAATATATTTAGGCCAATATTTACAAATCCTTACGCCAATTTAGGCATAAGGCTATCAAAATGTAATATACAGGTTGTTCCTAAAAGATCTGATTAAATTTAAATCACGGATGCTACTCATCAAAAAAAAAGTCTATATAAATGTTTATATGGACTTTTAGCTTAGGGTCCGGAAATATTTCCTTTTCGAGATTAATTTATGTAGTAAAAGCATTCAAATTAGTAGATCTATTAGTCTCGGGATAGCTGTAGTAAATTGTGGTTTGCAATCAATATAGCAAAACGAACTGTACATTAATCACAACACTATGCAATCTATTGACACAGGCGGCCGGATGGCCGAGTGGTAACGCGTTGGCGCGCCGCGCTGGAGGACCCGGGTCTGGTCCCGGATTTTTTTTGGGGTGCTGGGCCCAGCCCGGTGATCCCCGTCCTTCACCATCCGGCCCCCCTCCACGGGTGTGGGTGCAGCCGTACCGGGCCCGGCCCGGTGATCCCCGTCCTTCACCATCCGGCCCACTCCACGAGTGTGCGTGCAGCCTGTGGTTGGAACTGGCCCCGTCCCCTTAGTAATCTCTCTGATTGGAAAGGGGACGTAAAATATGCAAAATAAAAAAAAAATCTACTGACACCGTCTGTGAATGACTGGAAATAACTCATGATCGCTTGAGAAACAATTTAATAATCAAAAATTTGGGTATTTCATCAACAAAGGAAAGATTATTTTGCCTGCTGAGTATATTCATTCAGTCTTGAAACATAGACCGTCATGATGAATATTTAAATTTGTAGAACTTGTTAAATGTCAGTGTGAGTTTTGTTCTTTTGCGCGGACCTATGCTTTTACACCTTTGTTATCTCGGAAAGGAAATATTTCCGGATCCATTTTTATGTGGACTCTTTGCTTTATTTTGATGAATAGTATCTGTGATTTAAATTTGGCCAGACCTTTAGAAATACTCTGTATTTAATGCTACGGACTGATAATTACTGAATCCATATGGATGACGATGTGAGGTGTATCATACCATTCTATTATACAATTATTTCAATATACACCTTATATCAATGCTAAAATAATTGGTCATAAAAAAAGGTTATGAAGTACGAATAACGATCGTTTATTAAGAATTGGATTACGTTGGTAAAAGTGCACATCAGTACCCCACAGCAATATAGTAGATATGCGTGGAAAAAATTTTTATCCTACGAAGTCTAATCTATAATTCTACTCGGGAAAGAGATAAAGAAAGCTATAAAGTACTCCATATAACAGTTCAACAAAATATAGGCTGGCAATGTAATATGGCATTTTCCACGATCTGACAGTGCGTAGGAGATTTTGGAGATTATATTTGAGTGCTAATAATTCTATTTCTCAAGTAATGCAGAAAGTTTTGTAATATATCTGTTATCATTATTATATAACATTATTATACACATCAACATACAATTAAATATTTATTATATATAATATATATTTAATTGTATGTTGATTGACTTTTTTCATTTAAGAAGTACCCTATCAAGGAAATGGTATTTCTAAAAATAAATAGCCACCTTTAGTAAGTTATTTCCTTCATTCATATCATTTTTATCTTAGAGATGAGTGTTTCCTTTAATTTTTGTGATCTTCTAAACTTTTACTTCCGGACATTTTCTATAGAATTCATGTATGTATGTAGCTTTCCATCTGGAAGATTGGGATCCAGCTCTCACTCATTTTTTATTGGACTCCAAGCCAGCCTGATGATCCACATTCTCCAAACACCAGCAGACCACAATGGACTCTGACCAGACTATGATGGGCTCCTAAGTGTTCTGCAACCATATATCCCCAGTAGATTCAGAAACATAAAGCGTCCAAAATAATCTAATCTAATGGTCTGTTTTCTGGGTCAAGGTTCCTCCCAGTAATTTCTCTGTTTGTCGATATTCTTATAAGTTATAATAACTTAATTCTTCCTTTCAGTAAAATATTTTATTATAATTTTAGAGCCATTTCTTCAACATTTTAGTATTAAATTTTTAAAAAGTTTATAAATAATAATAATCATCTCAATTATTTTATTCTTTATTGTACAATCAAATTTTAAGATTAAAAAAATGAATACTGTATATTACAGAAAATTGTTATTTAATCAACTTATTTGGAGAAGACATGTGTAAAAGACATCTGTTTTCGCATAGAATTTATTGACTCAAACCTTCTCAGTTAAAAATCGTTTCGTTGCCAGTATAAACCGTGAAATAAACCACATTATCTTACTTTCTCATTCAAATATTGAGTTAAATTTTTAGTATGTAAGAGAAACGAAAACTTAGTGTAATTCATAAATTAATGGCTTCAGAATAGTGTAACCTAGAAGGAAAACAAAAATATCGAATCTCGTAAATACAACTTAACTTCGACCTATTCTCCTCTTTCTTATCGAACGAGATCGTGCATTGCATCAGGCAGAAAAGAAGCCATCTTCTCTTAGCATTATAGGAATTTAAATGATTTTTAAAATCTCATCTTGAAGAAATATCATTTACTCAATCTTTTATGATATATTATGCTTAAAAATAAACTCACCACAACCAATTTCGTCACTTCCATCACTGCAATCGCTATCGCCATCACAACGCCACCGATCAGGTATACAACTACAGTTTTGATAAGCTGACAAACATGCGAATTCGTTAATTCCGCAAGAACAAGGCGATGACATATCTGAAAAATTTTATATTATTATTATTATCATTATCAAATACTATTTTTACAGTTTATAAAGAGAGGATTAACTTTAATAATATTTTAATATCATTTAAAATCACTTACTTGCTGACTTTAATATCTCTTACACTTAGATTACAACTGGTGAATTGTTAAATTAATTAAACGAATTTTAAATATCTTAATTAAATCTTCATTTCTGTAATTCTAAATGAAGTTTTCATAATACTGATTCAGAAAATATATAATTTTGTTTCTTTTTTATTTATTTATTTTAATGTCTTGTCACGATACTCTCAATTTTCGCAAGTCATTTTGCAGATGCCATTTTTAATTTTACAAACGAACGTAGAGAATAAATTTTACTTTTAACGTAATAAATAAAATTTTAAGTGTAATTATAAATCAGACTTTATATATTTTATAATATAATAAAATATTTTTTTACCGAGAAAAATAAACGTTTTTCCAATTGCTCGTATGGTTTAAATCTTTGTTAGTGTTTTTCAGTTTAACTGCTCAAATATTAACTAAAAAAAGTTATAAATATTACAGTAATAAAGAAACAAAATCCATGTAATATATTTTAAGAGTCTACTTTAAATTAATTAATGTTTTTTTTTTTAATCCTCTTTGCTCAAATGTTATAAATGGTGTCTTATATCGCTTATGAAACTAAACAGATAAAGAAATCAGTTTTCGAATGGATAAAAAATTCTACAAATAAGAAGATAGAACGATTTTGTACTTCTTGATGTCACCATTTTCTACAAAAAAAAGTCGCACTGAGAGATAAGAAGATCAAAGTGGCCTAATGCTAAAAAACACGAACGATTAATAGCAAAGCGTCAAAATACATCTCAATTATTTCGACAACACTTTTATATAATGCTTTATTTAATTGTAAAGGACGATTCAGTAAATGCATTAGTTTAAAACAGTTTTGAGATATCTTTAGAAGCAAAAAAGTAGAAGAAAAAAAAAATGCGCTCAGACCTATAGTATGATAAGATCGAGTTTCAACAATGCAACAACGGAATTGTGCAGTTCATCAATGACATGTGTTACAGTAGAAATCAATACAGAAAAAAATACAACAATGAAACGACATTTACTGCAAAAAGTCTTTTCCTATATATAAAAGATGTTGTTAACTTTTTTACTTCGGGCAACACGAATTCTGTTAAATGCATTTTAACAACGTTAAGTACTCATAAATTTAACTATACCGTTTGAATATTAAACCGTGAACTTTTATACAGCAGCTTGTAACTTGCTTGTAAATAGTTTTTTACTTCTCTGTTAGTCTTCAATCAGTTTTACAAATAATCTAATCGTTTAAATTAAATTTATTTAAATTAAACTACTACTTTTCACTTCAATCAACAAAGGAAAAAAATTCAAAAATTTTTTAATATTTTATAAATTTTATTATCAATTTTTCGATACGACATTCAAGATGCATTAGAAATTTTATTGAGCAATTTTTCATTCTTTTATTTATTATCGAAAATTATATAAAATATAAGGACATTTTCAAGCATATTTCCTAGTTTGCAAATCTTTCCATCTTGTTATTGGTAATAGTTATAAAGAATAAATTAGAAAAAAAATTATTGAATTATTTGACGTTGTGTCTTTTTAAAATAATACGATTACAAGAGATTTAAGATATTTTAATTGCTGAAACTTAATTACTTAAATAACCGAATGAATTTGGCTCTCATAAAATGCATTTATGTGAAAGTAAAGTTTTCATAAAAGTTTTGATACAAGTAGACAGATGATCAGATATCTCCACAAATTGTTGTCAGACAAAGATGAACGAGCAACTAACTTGGTAAATGCCATCTATCTCTATCTAAAACAAATGTATTTTCTTGCCACATCATATGGCAAGAGAAAGTAAAAAAGATAAGAAAAAAAAATACTAAATATATCCTACTTTCGCTAGCAAATAAATATTCTATTTTGATGAAGTGCAAACCATAAGAACGGTAAGAAGCAATGGCTTGAGTAGTTTCTGCTTGCAAATTTACGAACCTGATATAAATGAAATAAATTATTATTATTTTTACACATTTTGTAATGTTTAATATCAAATTATAATAATTACAATCGAAATAGGGTTTCGTTGTAATTGCTAAGTGCACAAAATGTATATAATAAATGCATTAAATTGATTTCCTTTACTTTACACATGAATAATCTTATTATTGCGGTGGTTGGCTTTAAATACTAAATATATCCTACTTTCGCTAGCAAATATTCTATTTTGATGAAGTGCAAACCATAAGAACGGTAAGAAGCAATGGCTTGAGTAGTTTCTGCTTGCAAATTTACGAACCTGATATAAATGAAATAAATTATTATTATTTTTACACATTTTGTAATGTTTAATATCAAATTATAATAATTACAATCGAAATAGGGTTTCGTTGTAATTGCTAAGTGCACAAAATGTATTAAATTGATTTCCTTTACTTTACACATGAATAATCTTATTATTGCGGTGGTTGGCTTTAGTGGCTATTTGTTGATTGTCTGTTATTGAACGCTCGCAACCAAAAACAAAACTTGAGCCTAGTACAGTAAACTTGTTTCCATGCTAACAGAAAAATATTATAATTGCTACTAATTAAAAGAAACCACATAATCAGTAAAAATATTTATATGGCAGTAAAGAAAAAATTTTTGCGCAGAGATTTTATTAAACCAAATTGTGCGGAAGTAACATTCTATTGTAAACAAGTCTCATTAAAATCTGATCGGATTAAATATTGGCTCAGATAAAGAAAGTGAGAATCTGAGAGGAGATCAAACTGGAATCGTTAAGATGACATCATTCGGTTATCCGCTCGACAAGAAGTATTATGTTTACATTGTTTGTAATCCTAGAGACTGAGTTTATCACCTAAGGGAAATGGGTAAATATGGACCTCCTAAGATTTATTTAGCCCAGAGGGTTTGGAAAAAGAAACAGAACAATATATTTAAATGTAGCGAGTTCAACAAAGGTTATATTTACGCTGTATATTTTAGAAGAAAAATGGAATTCAATTTGTAACAGATAAAGAAGGAACATTATCGTTATGATAAATGTCTCGTTTTTAATCGAGGTCATGTCTATTGGCTTCTATTGCATGTGGTTAAAATTATTATTAAAATTCGTTTTTGTTAAAATATCATCATTTTAAGGAAATTTATTGAAATAGTTCATATCTAAGTAATATCTCGAACATGGCGAATAACCTTTCATGTAAACAGTAAATTGCTAAATTAAGGATGTTTTGTATTCGTTTTATTAATTTTTTCAATACTTTTATTGTAATACAGTATACACTTATTGTTATTTGCATCATCCTCTTTATAACTGACCGAAAAGAATAGCAAAATTTAATCCGAATAATATATTCACAATTTTATGAAGGTTCTTGTTCCCATTACATCCAATCTCTCTTAAGCTGCTTCTATTATTAGAAAAAGTATATCAATACAACAGGTTTGATCTCACTTTATTGAATATCTATCAGCAACAAATATTGCTGCATTGGTTCATTGTAAGTTCCTTTCTCATTTTATATCACTTTCTTCGATACAAATATATTTTTCATAGAAAAGACGAAACAAGAAAAAGATAATATTAATAGTTTAAGTAATACTGTACTGTATTTTTTATCAGTTTTTGTTATTAATGTTTACGTAGACTTAGTATTTAAAACTAAAAGAATTATTACAAATATCTTGTGGCAATCGAAATAGATTAGTGAAAACTATATTCCTTTCCCGAGGAATCCATTATTGATTCATCTTTCCTCACTCAGTCAGGTTATCCAATTAGGATTGCAGAGTCGGGAGTCGGGGAGTCGGAGGTTTTTGGGAGGAGTCGGAGATTTTTGGGTGGAGTCAGAGTCGGAGTCGGACCTTACAAATGAATTGCAGAGTCGGGAGTCGGGGAGTCGGAGGTTTTTGGGTAGAGTCGGAGTTTTTTGGGAGGAGTCGGAGATTTTTGGGTGGAGTCAGAGTCGGAGTCGGACCTTACAAATATTTTAGGGAGTCGGAGTCGGACCTTACAAATTTTTTAGGGAGTCGGAGTCGAAATCAGAGTCGGAATTTTCTAAAAGTGGAGTCGGAGTCGGATCATTTGTCATCCGATTCTGTAATTCTGGATCCAATGGCGAATTTCAATAAGGAATTTTTAAGTTCGTACAAATGATCGATAAAATGATCAAAATGTAAAAATAATTAAGTCAGTTTTTAAATTTTAATGGTATTATATGAATCTTCTTAATTTTATATTGTTATAAAACATAAATAATAATAATAAATATTAATACATCTTATTAATACTAATAACATAGATAATTTTATAAACTGTTATACTGAAATTGTTAAACTAAAGTTATATGAATGCAGGATAAATGGTCTAAATTTTTAAATTTTAAAAATAAATAGGAGTGTAGGAAAGTAAAAAGTTATCGTAGCAAGTAAATCTGAATAATTTATTCTTCTATATTAAGCATGCCTAAATAAATACAGTAATTATTATTATTTTAAAAAAAGATCTTTAAAATATTTAGCTGAATTATTCATGAATTAATTTGCTCTCTAAATTTTTTGGATTTAAAAATGAATTATTTAAAAAAATGATTGTACCTACTCGCAGTTTACTAAACAAATAAAAATTTGAATTTTCTTAGATAGAATAACATGAAAAATGTAAGAATAAGTTTCGTTAATTTTCTGTTTATGTTAATTATAAACGAAACAATTATCATACAACTAATATACATCTAACGAAATATTTGCATTCGTTAGAATTTAAATTTATTTTTATTTACAACACACTAATGAAGTCTATGTTTACAATAACATATCATCCATGACGAAAAATTGATAAATATACACGCTTTTAAGTGTATAATGCCATATAAATTTACAATATTTTATCATGGTTGACCTAGTATTTTGATTCCGAGCAAACAAAAACAATAAAAAAATTTTCGTAATTTAATTACATTTTAGAATCAACTCTATAAAAATTTAATAAAGTTTGAATAAAAAAACAATTTCGGGGATTCATAGTATTGATTTGTAAACACAACTAAAACTAACTTCGTAGAAAGTGTAAAGTGTAGTCTGATGCATATCTATCATTTTTATTTACGAAAAAATTGTTATTGGAAATAAGGTTATTATTGAATATTTCTGGCTAGAGTAAAATTCAGACACTCATGTGTATAAAAGTTATTATAAAATAACAATAAAATGATGTTTTAGTTATTTAATGTTACACAATGCACGCACATCATTTATCATTGTATACATTTCAATTTTCGCGAACAAAATGATAAATTACTTTAAGTAGAAACAGTGCTTTAGTGTTTAAATGACACAATTTTAATTATTGAAATTATTATGCTTAAATGCGTGTGTCTCGATTATTCTGCAAGTAACTTGCACGCGTGTTGTAAATGACTGAATTTTCAATTGTGTTACTAAATTTCCGAAAATATATTTAAATGATAAACATCCGCAATTAATTGTTTAACAAAGTAAACGTGTTCGAAATTCAAAAATTAACTTTTATGATTAGGTTACTTATGTTTAAAAATTTAGAAAAACTATATATATATATATTTAATTTTCATAAGCTCTCCCCTTTTCAAAAGAGAAAAAAAAAATCGGAAAATTGGAAACAATTTAAAAAAGCAATTTAAATTTTTTAATCTCAACTTACAAAATTTTCTTTATGCAAATAAATGTAACTTATGATAATTACGATTAAAAAAAATCTTTTAGCTTTCTGGTTCTTTTTTCTTTCTTGTTTCTTTTTGGTTTGCTTTCTTATCGTAGAAAAATCTGTGCTGACAAAGGATTAATAAGAAGCAAAGTAAAACTGAATTCATTCATTATTATCTCGTCTCAGCAAAAAATTTTTTATAGAAAACAATTAAGGCTGATAGTAATTCGAGATGAGGGATTACATTCTTGCAAAACTTTCCAATTCTTTCAGAAATATTTTAAAAGTCGAGCTATTCATCAGCCTTAGATTAAGACAGGACGTATTAATACTCTTATCTATCTCTCGATATCGATCTTTGGTTAAACTTTTGCCAAAAAGAGTTCATCATATGTGTGATGCCAACTGATAAGAGAACAATTATCGCCTATGCAAAACTTTATTCATGGCCGAGTTGATTTTTTTTCGATTTTTAATGCGTTTCGTGATTAATATAATTTAGATAAAAGAGTAAAATAAAAAAAAATTCATATTAAACTAAGTTTAAATTGCGTAAAGTTACCGAACAAACACACAAAAAGACAGCACAAGATCAATATATTTTTCTTCTTTTGAATCTCGACAAAACTCAACCATGGTAACATTATTGTGATTTATTTTATGGAGTAGGTTTGAATTTTTTAGAAATCGTGTCATGTTGAATATTTCAGACTAGATATAAACCAAAGTCAAAATTTTCTTTAATTTAAAGCACGAAGAAATCTTAATAAAACATTAGATGGTCTGTATATATCTACAGTTGGATTTTTCTATTTATTCTGACAGATGTATTCTTCATATTTACGTTGATTCTAAAAGATGTTTACCAAGGATAAAATCAGGCTACAATTTTCTAATAAAATCGATGTGCCGCTTTCCTATAACTTTTTTTTTTAGATGTAAGAAAGAAAAATTAGCAGTTTAAAATTCTTTTTCTACACGTTAATAAGTATCTATAAAATTTATAGCAAAGAAAACCAAAACTGATATTTATAAACCATTTCTTACATTACATTTGATAAAATCTAAATTATCAAAACGCCTCTAGCAATAATATTTGCTTATTAATTATCATGCAAATTTTCTAACTTCCAGTTTATTTATTAATATTAAATATATTTAGTAAACCTATAAAAATTCAATAAAGTGGAGAAGAATCGATTCAATTAAATGAATTAATTAAATTTCTACAGCGCAAATGCAAAAGAAAAGAGGATTAAATAATGATAAATTTTATATAGATTTTAATTTATTTTTTCCTCGACTTTAATCTTTTTGGAATAATTAAACTTTCAGAAAAACAGAAGACGACAAAATTAATAAAAAAAAAAAAAAACTTTCTTCGAATTTCAATAAAAATAAAAATATTATTCTGGATATTTGAAGATATAAACAAAAATTCTTTCCTTTAATATTATTATTTTTAAAGATACTTAAAGAGATCTTTAAAGCCATCAAAGAATACTGAATTTACTTTCATGCTTGATTATATTCTGTTTTTTTTTTTTTTTAATAAAAATACCGAAATCAAATTATTCGAATTTTTTTCACTTCATAGCAATGATGTATGTGATAAACACATTTTTTTTTCCCCGAAGAAAAGAGATTTAAAAAGAAAATTCTACGAAAAGTTATATTGCTGTAATTACAACTATACGTCGAGTATTTGTAAACAACTGAATAAATCATAATGTGTGATTTGTTTCGATGCATTTGAGAACAAATATTTGTACTCTTACACTTTCAAATGGAGTATAAAAAACATCAAACTCGGATATACTACAATAGAACAATATTGATAACGTTATAGACCATCTAACTGATCTCTCAATCTTTTTGAACTCTGGCTTACTGATCCTTTTTCCATTTCATCCACTGTTTTCAATTTACAAAATGAAAATTTTTTAGTTGTTTCCGTTCAAATTCGCTGTTGTTTAAAAAATATTCTAAATCTCTAATTAAATGACAATTTTTTTTATAGTTTTCTTTACAAGCGAGGAAATAAAAAAATTAATTAACCAATTTTATATATATTTATTTATTTATTTAAATGAAATTTCCTAGTCATTAATTTTAATTATAATCAAGAGTTGATATCATAAATAGATTTTCAATTACGAAGCATCGAGCGGAATTACTTAATATTTTGTTATAATTTTTCATCTTTTATGATTAAAGTTATAATCTTCAAATTATATTTTTTAATATGTTTTTGGCGTAAAATTATAAATTAGAATCAAATGTAATATGAAAATAAAAGAACAAAATCGATTCAAAACTTTTTGATATGCTAATCGATAAAATGGCGGTTTAATTATCATTTTTTTTTTCGATTTTTGTTATATATGGAAAAAAATCTTAAAAAAAAATTATAGAAAGGCGTTTTCCTATTGAAATACTCAAGCTGCGTTGACTCAGACACATGGTTAACTTTTTTTATTCTGAGAGAATTCATCCAGCTGTGTTTCTTTATAATAATGTCCAAGTAATTCTGAGGCTGCAGTTCATAAAAACATCTGCTAAATGCTCAAAATTAATAATATAAAAAAAAAATTCTCTTTATTTAAGTTTAATGTTACAAAATAATTCGCTCTTTATGTGTATTAAACTTGTAATTATTCTAATAATAATAAATGTATAGATATTTTTATCTACTTTTATAGAAGATAGTCTATCCAAGATCAGAAAATGTAATATCGACTTTTCTATAGATTACAATCAGCTGGAGAGAAATTGTTTTTATTTTGAATCAGATTGTAACCCAATACTTGTAACAATTATTAAGTTGAGGAAATCAGACAAATTTTTCTTATTGCCGCTTCTTTTAATAGATAAAACTATTTAGCTCTAGATCTCTGATAAATTTTCTAGTTTTATTTGACCTTTTCTATTCCAGAATGGAATAAAAAAAGGTTATATGAATTAGATTCTGTTGTGTGTCTGTCAGTGTGATAAATATTATCCGATGAATAAAATTCACATATGTTACTATAACCAAACAGGCAACCAAGCTTATTGAGAGTGATCGATATAGGGTCAATATTACTGACATAAAAGATATTCACATGTTTTGAGGTAATATCTCGCATAATTATCCGATTTGAATGAAAACAGAGTATATTATTGGGACCTGCTAGATAAGTAATCCTATTGAAAATAGTTGATATCGGATCATATCTGCCTGTCAAAACAATAAATATCTCACGAAAGTATTATCATATTGAATGACATTCATATGTGATGGATTCAACAGACCAATTCTGTTAAAAATAATCGAAAAATTGGATGATTATCGGCGTAATGATGATCCAATTTCGATTATTTTCAAAAACATTTAAGATCGAATAATGAAATGTGTAATCGTATGCTTATCAATGAATGTATAAATATATCTTGTATTATATCAATGAAATACAGTACATAACACTTCATTATTATAGAAAAATCGTAAATTATTTAAATTAATTTTTACCGAATTCGATGAAAACAAAAATTTAACTTGAAATTTTTATCAATAAAAGTTGTTAGATTTCAAAATGAAAAAATATATATTTTATTTTTAATTTTAATAATTCATATTTAAAAATACGAACATAATGATGTCTACAGTGAATTTGCAAAATTAATTAGTATTATAACGAAAAAAAAAAATGCTAAAAGCAAACCATCATTATTATATAAAAGTTAAGCCATTTCGATAAGAATGGCTTTTAATCCACAAATTTTCATTTTTAGTCGTTACATATCTGAAATATTTGACATCCAATAAATCTATCTGTAATTTTTCTTTTTTTTGGAGGATCAGAAAATATTCCTTAAAACTAGTACAGCAATTCTTTTCTAGCGATCAATATTTTTTTTTTTTTCTTTTTCTATTCTATGCCCTTTCGGTTTTCTATAAGGTTTTTTTTTGCTTTTTTAGTTTTTCAATTTGAAAATGAAATTTTAAATAGTTTATTATTTTATATAATAAAATTTATCAACGCAAAAACAGTTTTAAAATTTTTGCTTTCGGGAGTAATGTAGAGAAAATTAAAGTTTTAGTTGGCTATTAAATTTTCATTATATCCCACTATATATGACATTATATCAAAGAATGACAGGTAAATCTGCCATAGCGTTATATTTATTGCCATCAATAGATTAGATGTTCATTCACTCGTTCCTTCCTAACTATTTGATTGATAACGTGTTCACTGCACAGATTGAACGTGCCTGAACACCGAAATAAATCAACTAACGAAGGTAAATA
This sequence comes from Olivierus martensii, assembly GCA_000484575.1. Lineage (NCBI taxonomy): Eukaryota > Metazoa > Arthropoda > Arachnida > Scorpiones > Buthidae > Olivierus > Olivierus martensii. The sequence goes on from AYEL01082595.1 coordinate 17,831, forward strand.
TATTAAATGCTCATAATTCATTAATCCAACAAAACCATAAGAGCCAAGAACAAAAATCTAAGAATTTTTAAAAAACATTTTAAAAAGTAATTATCCATCAGCGATATGTGGATTCGCTTCAGTTACTTGCAAAATATTCGCTCTATTTCCCTCTGATTTGGGAAGGAGCCAGGCAGAATATTTGGAAGGATGATTTTTCAATAACTAAGCATTTGTTTCTTTGTTTCTATATCTAAAAGAAATCTAGAAAAACAGGGCATCTGGAAAACTTAGTGTTTCTAGAAAGGTAACAGCATCCCACAGAGAATAAAAGAAATTGAAAAAAAAGGAAAACAATCTGAGAAAAATTGTCTGGTGTTACTTTAAGATTATCCTTGCCAGAATCAAAACGAAATTGTCTAAACGAAAATATATCGTAGAAAGTTTATAAGTAATATATTGAATGGATCGAAACAATTCTTTGACAAACTGTCTAGAAATTGTTTCTAGCCAAATAGTAGTAATAAAATGAAAGAATATCACGTGATATAAACAAACAATTTTTGTCTGGATCCTTTTAATAAATAACATTCCTGATGATAATCCCAGCGGCTGTTTGTTTTCTCTTATTAAGTCTATAATAAATAATCAGGAAAAATATCGAAAGAAAGAATCTTTACATTTTTCTGTTAGTTTAATTAATGCATTTTGTTTATATCATTTTTTGGAAATATATATATTGCAGTCGTGATATTTTTCGATGTGATAACATGAGCAGCAAGAAAATAATGTGACAAGACATCAAAATCTAGGGATTCTCGAATTACGTCAGAAAAGGAATTCTGAAAACTGAGGAGAGGTTTCCATAAATGAATATTTTTATTTATATTAAAATCAAAAATAAATAAAATATCTGGACGATTTTAAAACCTTACACTTTATTTAATTAAGAATATGGATCATATTTGTCTTTAGAATACGTCTATCGATTAGATACTTAAAGCTATGAAAAAAATTAGCGGAAAAAGTGCTTTTGTATGTCATTAAACAAAGGAATTAGATCATACATTAATTTTAAACGAAACAGTTTTTTTTTTTATTTTAAAAAATCCTAAGTGACTGAAAGTATTGAATTTAATTTCGAAAATGTTCTAAAACCAATATTTCTCCATATAAAATACAGTAGAAATTTTAAATTGCATAATTTATTCCGTAAATAAGTTCACATTTTTTTCTTCTTGCATTTAAGATAAAGAGATAAATCTAAGAATTTTGCATTTGTTTATTATTGAAATAAAACATTTTTGTAAATTTAATGTTTAATTTTTAGTATAGCAATGTTTGTTCCTATTAGATTATCTTTTACTGTATATCATTTATTTACTTTCCTGTTGTTTGGAAAATACGTAAACTACACATATTTACATTCAGATCAACGTTTCTATATTAAGAGTAGTTTATTCATTAAAAATGATACCAAAAACAAAAAATAAATAAATAAATATACACTCTGCGAGTTTTATTTATTTCAAAAACTGAAAATTTTGCTGTTTCTCCTACAAAAGTGAAGTCGCATCCACTTCGGTTCTGTATAAACACCTAATTTTGTAAAGGATCAAATCTTAATTATCTTAAAATAGAAAAACCTGCTAAAATAAGATAGGTCGATAGATTTTTTTCCAGCGTAAAGATAGAAAACGTTCCAAATTTTTCTCCTTTTCTAAAGAAAAAAAAAATTTATCATCGTCAACTCTCTTGTTGAAATTAGTAATTCGATTTTTCTACTCCGAAAAACAATAGCTTTTTATTAGGCACGTAACATTTGCTAATTTCCTGAAATAATTTGAAACATACGCTATTTGAGTAAGTAATGAAAATAAAAAAAAATTGTCAAGCAATTTACATTTTTTATTTATTTGAATTTTAAAAAATAATGATTATTGTAGAATGAATGAAACGAAAATTAAAATAATTTAATATAAATTTATCTGCATTTAATGAATAATGAGTGCAAAAAAAAAATTAAGTTTCGAGAAAATGACTAATTCAGTATAATAAAATTATTTTCAAGTTAAAAACAAAGAATTTTTCCTGAATAATAAAAGAGATTCAAATTTTTTCTGGCTTATTAGCTACAGCTTTAATTTTTTTTTTGTATTATAATTTTTTAAATTTTAAAATTAATAATGCTAATGGTTGAATAAAGGTATTGTTCATAATTTGTTTAATTCAAATTTATTAATTTAAATATTGTGAATAAAAGTTTCTATAAGAAAATTCTTTTTTTTTATTGCAGCATCTCGTGGAGAAGAGAATGATATCTTTTAGAAAGATCAATCGTTGTGAATGTGATCTTTAAGATGTGGTCGAATAAGTTATCGCAAGTATGATCAATCTAATGATTGATCTTTCTGTTTAAATGGGTCAACATTTTTTTATTTAAACGATATAAATAAAAAATAGTTATATCTTATGAAAATATTAGTAAAGAAATGAAGCAGTACATTCAGTTCATTTTGAATGGAAATTTTTTTATAACACGATAAAGTTTTGATGTTTATTAATTTGATTTAATTATCATGTTATTATGCCGAAATTTTTCTTGAGTTACAGTATAAAAATATCAAATATTTTTTTTCTACAAAACTTAATTTTTTATTTATCTTTCGGAACGACGAATAAATTTATAAACAAATATTTCCTTATCATCTATATATAATTTTTGATAAACAATTTCCTGTGTAATTTTTAGGAAAAGTACTACTTTGATATGGAAATGTTTACTATAAAACGTACCTTCTATAAATTCTTATGGTAAAGTGCCTTATTTTCGTTGGATAGTATCTTGAAGTTTCGGATGTTACACTCCCCCTTTACAGCTAATAACAAAATATCTCGGACGCAATATATCTCCAAGATATTGCTGTCAGTCTAAATGACTCCTATGTCGCTAGTAGAAGTGACTTGCCTCAGGACGCACAACAAACAAAAGCTAGAGATACAATACCTCATTACTATCTGTTTTGACAGAATAGCTGATAATTCTGGGAGGAACACAGATGGAGAAGATTGGAATTGCGACGAGAATGGCACGAGAAAAATGACAATAACTTCCAAAGACACAATACTTTGCTGATGATAATAGAAGGTGACGTCAAACACCTTATAACGCATTTCATTCTTTATCACGAAATTAATTGAAGAATCTTCTCTTCTTATTGTTTTATAATACGATCAAGATATTTGATTATCGTCTTACACGATTCTTTTCTAATAGCAATAGTAGAAATTTCATGAATATGAATTTTTATATTTAACAGATTAAAAACAGACAAAATGATATAAATATATATCATATATGTATATCGATAACAAAAGATTGATTCATATCAGCGAGATACGATTCAGGAATCCTCAGAAAAAAATCTAAATTATTTTGTCACCGTTTGACCGGTTAAAAAAGCATAAATCTGTTTATTTTATTAATTTAGTGTATGATAACATTATTTTATTATTAAAAACATGTAACGAGACATTAATCAACACAAATGTAAAAAAAAAAAAATAATATAACGTAATTAAAAACATTAGGAATGTTTTTTCTGATATTTAGAATACCGAAATTCTAACAGTTTTTAATTAGAAATCATGAAAGAAATAATATTTTAGAAAATTATATATTACAGTAATTATTAAAATATTGTAATAAAAAACATCAAATATTTCTTATGACACACGTAATACGGAAGAAAAATTTACATATGGTGAACTGTAAATATTTAAAATATTTTAAATAGTTTGTTTAATGAACGTGTGTTTAGCCTTTACCTTTCTGAACTTATTCGCTTTAATTTTCTTTCAAAAATAATGGGATGACAGTAAATTGAATTAGTTTGTTAGAAGGATCAAGTTTACCAAGTAAAAGCTATATATTCTTTGAGGAGACTTGAATTAAAATTTATTTCGTACATTGAGAGTAGAAACGTTTCACATTATAACAATTTTCAATAGTTCTACACAGTATTGAGAAGAAAATATAAAAATATTTATAGCAGAATTCTTTGGACCATTATCATTGCGTGATATCTGTTGATAAATGAAAATATCATATGCTGCTCAAGATATAATTACAGATTTTTTTGTATATTTAAAGATATCCTCTTATATAAGTGGCGATATTAACAGATTGGATGAAAATTATTTAAATTAAATACAACAAAAAATTATTCTTTGTAAGTTTATTATTTATATAATACTCTATAACTGAAGAATTGGTACTGTTGAATATAGAATGTTTGTTCATCTGTTAGATTTGTCAAAAAAAAAATATATTATACTGATTATATTTTTAAGCAATGACAGAATATCCAATTTTTGTATACAGTTTCTTATCTAGAAAATAAATAAGCGAATAAATTTGTTTTCCGCATACAAACATACAATTTCAAGTTCACGATTCCATTCACGAAGTAGATTTTTCGATAAGAATGCTTCTTTTGTAAAAGTATGTTGTCAAGGATCTGTTCCTTATTTTTATATTTTATCTCCAAAAAATATTGGCCTAGTGCTATACTCTATCGTTAACAAGAAAATACTTTCTATCTTTAACTAGATAAATTTTCCCAATAGATGACTTATATTTTTATATTGATGGATTTTTCTGATATTCTTGTATTTCACAAGAATATGAGAAAAATCCATCAATATAAAAATGTCTTTTTATAATAAATTCTTTTAGTTTCATTGCAGTAGTTACAGAGGTTTCTTCAATGGAACCTTTACAATTCTCATTCCAAGCAATTGACTGCTACCGAGTTACGGTAACATTGCTGGCACACACGTCAATGCTTTCCATTCATTTCCAGTAGTTGCAATGTAGCAGAATTGATTGTTTTAGTTTGGTCGGCAAAGAATACCAACCTCTTGAGTATTGAAAACCGTAAGGTTTACAAGGAATACCAATGCAGGTTTTCAACGATTATTAAAAACTAGAATACAGAGTTTTACGGGATCTTTATCTTTTCTTTTTAGCTAACCACAAGTATATAAAATAACAATTTTAATATATACTTATTAAATTTATTGGAAATTACAGTTAATTTTCATCTTTTTTGGAGATTTAGGCCTATATATTATTTCATAATTTTCTAACTTATCTCTATTTTACGCTTAAAAATCCGATTAATTCAAGATCTTGGTATTCATAATTTTACAGAATTATTTACAATGTGACTATAGAGTATGTTGCACCACTTGCTTAAGTTCTTTCAAGATTACTGAAGTTCGTTTATTGAAAATAAAATTTAAATAAACCATATAAAACCCGCACTTTAAACTGATTTCTTTTTATAAATTTTATATTAAATCTTACATGATTATTCGTAAATAGTTATAGAGATATTTTCCTAAAATAATTGCTAATTGTCGTGTAAAGCTTGAACTTAATCGAACATATTACAAAAAGTCAATGACTTTCAATTAAAATTCGTAGTATAAGTCAAAAGAATAAATTAACTATTTAAATAATTTTATTTATATTGTCGTATAGTAAAATTTATTATCGTCTAATCTGAAAAAAAATTGATTATTTTATAACAGAGTAAAAGAAATTAATTTACACTAAATATAATTTTCTATTAAACATGTTGACAGAAACAGTTAAGAGTTGTTTCCAAAGCAAATTTATTCAATTAAATCAAATAAATATTTATCGTGTTATGCAACTCTTTTAATAAATCAATGCAAAAAATTTATTGCGCTTTGATATAGCACATTTAAATATAAATTAGATATTAAAATAAAGATAGAAATATCATTCTTTAGACTGACGCGAATTACAGTCTAAAAATATCAGTTCTATAATCAAAAAAATAAAACGAGGCATTTTTTTAAATTAAAATAGTAATTATAATGTTTAAAATATATTTACAAGGATATATAAATATTTAAAAAAATAATACTTTTAATTAAGAAGAACAACAAACTCAAAAAAAGATCAAGTTGAGTCTAAATAACAAGAATATTCTTTTCGTGTCAATATTTACTCATTAAGAGCTGTTTTTATTCATCTTTAAAAGTAGGAAAAACATCTTAATTTTGCAAAATTTTAAATAAGAGTAGATGTAACTAGATATCAACAAGTAATAAATTTGTAATTAACAAAAATTAGAAATTTTATATTAAACTGTTTTTTTAATTATTTTTAAACTTATTTTGTAGTTTATGTTTTCATAAATATTTTTTATAATTTTTTAATATTTAATATTTTCCTCTCTAAAAGAGTCTAGATTTTTTTATCCATCGAAGATTACAAACTATTGAATGCCGATAAAATGATGCGTGTGAATTATTTAATACTTAATAAATAAATTATATAATATATTGTGTTATATAAATGTAATTAAACGTGATAAATTGTGTCTTGAATATTTTAATTTAATGCATTACTAAGTTTATTCAATATTTATTACATAAATGTAAACAAACTGATCATTTCGATATTTATTTGAATAAAAGAAAAATAAAGTTAAATTTTTTTTAATAATAATAATGATGATAATAATCTTCAGCTAGTCTAAATTATAATTTTATTTAAAGAATTATTATTTGTTATTCAAACTTTTTAATAATTCCTTGAGATTTTATATTTACAATAGGATATAATCCTTGACGTTTAACTAAAATGCATAGTTTATTAATTGAATAATAAAACTTTTTATACCACATATTATCTATTCTTTCCAGCTTTTTATAATCCTATAAGAGTTTTTACATATACTGTAGTATTGAATCTACTATTCCAGTATAATAAATTTAATTTTTGTTGAAACTTTCCGCATTATTCTTTAAAAACGTAATCAAAAATTTTCTTAGCATGCTCGCTAATATCATAGTAGATTTATTTTCTGTCACGTAGATAAACAGTTTTCTTGAATTTTCATTCATCTTCACATTTAGAGAGTGACCTGGTAGAGAAGCAAAAGCCTGATAAAGTTGGGCAGTTGAGAAGTACTTTTATATCTTGATCCACGATGCAATCTGTCATATGACAACTTACGTCACCAAGAGGACATTCACGGATAATTTATCTGCACGGATATTAGAGTATCTTTTCCTTTTATTATAAATCATGGTTAGTTTTTAATGCCTCTATTTTTTCTTAATTTTATTTTTACGAAACATTTTTGAATTTAATCTGGTGGTTTTTAAACTTATACTTATTGAACCGACTACATACAAGTCATTTAAATGATATAACTAGTGTTTGTAAAAATTTTAAATGTATAAAGAAAATTATAACAAGTAATTCTTTATTAAAATATAATTTTAATATATGGTTTTAAATCGTAATCGCTCTTCGACAAACATTTTCATTCAAACAACTTAAGATTTTTGAAAGAGCAACATCAGTAATAGAATCCAGCAAGAGTTGATTTGATAGGAAAACATCTATAGATATAAACAACCTTCACTACAACGAAATAATTGATAACTTTTGGATAAAATTTAATGATGTAAGGTTGACTTTCTACGAGTTTGATTAAGTCAAAATATCTATGACCTATATTACGGATAAAAAAGATTTAATGATATGATGATAGTATTAAAAATATTAAAAAAAAGATCAATTTAAGATGTTTGCATCGATTAAATTCATCTATTGTGCAATGATAAAAAAAGCTCAATAAATTTTCTTTAAAATAAATTAAGAAACTTAAATTGAAGTAATTATCATAGAGATAAAAGAGCTTAAATATGGCTGATAAGTACATTTTAACTTCAACCCTGTTAAAAGAATTAATAATTTTGTAATTTAAAAATTTAATTAGAAAGTGCGTAGGGAATAAAGAATTAAATGGCGTCAAATAGCGTACATATTTTTCTTAAATCTTCAATCCTTACTTAAAAAGAGAACGGGAATCTTGAAATATGCTTAAATTTGAATTTTTATAAACTTAACCGAGTTTAAATGATAATTCAAGAAATCTTGGCGTACTTGAAACTTGCTATCTATCATTTTTTTATGCCAGCATATTAAAAAAATGGAAGCAATTTAAATGTAAATTTTCGTATTATTAATGACGAGAATAATAATTATTTAAAAGTATTACAATATAAAAATTAAGAAAAAAAATTAAATGTTTTAAAAATCAAAGTCGGGATCGAGAACAAAATACACGTTCAATTATTTCTTAATCTATTGTATATTAAATGAGATTTTTAAGAATATAAATAATTTCTCACGTTGTGAAAAATATCAAAAAATGTCATTAATTATAACAAGTTTTTGTTTTAAAATCGCTTAAAGCTGTATTTTCTCATTTTATCGGCGTGATAATACCATAAATTATCGATTAAATACTAAACAAAATTAACAGAATAGCTAGAGAATAACCATAAAATTAAAATTTATTCTGCAGTGCCGGGAAAATATATATATATTGAGAATCTTTCAAAACTTGCATTATACTTGACTTGTCAATGATCCAAATCTGACAAAAAATAAATATTTCATAGATGACGTATTATAAATTTAATAAAAGTTTTCATTGTAATAATAATTTTGTATTATTAGACAAAAGAATTTTATAAAATTAAATAAGCTACCTAGAAAAATAAAATAAATAAAAGATTAATTATTTATGATAATAATAAATTTTCAATATTTTAGTTAAGTAAATGTAAATAATTGTTAAGAACAATGAAAAATATTAGTGGGAAACTAAATTTTCTCTTAATCATTATATAAGTTTATATGAGCGCTTTACTTCATTATTTTAAAATTTTAATACAAATAGAGGTAGTTTAATTAAAATAAAGCAAATATTTACATTGAACGTAAAGATATTTCAAAATATTTAAGAAGGATTAGACGTTTCTTCATCTTCTAAAACAATATTTATCATTCGGAGATCCGAAAGATGAAATTTTCTGTTACGGGCTTATATTATTTTTCTATTTTGCTACGGTTTTAATATTGAATTTCGTAATAGAATTTTTATTTTATAAAAATTTCTTTATCACAAAAATTGAAAACTGAATTTTATATATATATTTATATATATATTAACATTATAAATTATCCAAATCGCAAATTCAAAGCTATAACTTAATGTAAATTTTTAAGTAATTTGTTTGAATTTTCTGAGAGTACATAAAAAATATTCAATACTTTAAATAATAAATATTAAAATAATATAATCGAAACTTTATTTTATGCATTTCGGGATGATAACTTGCCATAATAAAGAGTTTTTTTTTTAATAATATTCAAATACTGTACGCATTAAATAACAAATAACAAGATATTAAACATGTAAATAAAATTAGCAGCAATCAAACTGCGTTGGCTGCATAATAATCTAGAAATTATTTAAATGAAAATTATTTTCCTAATTTCCGGAATTTGCGTATCATTATGAAATATCTGGAATCAAACCTCATATACTTCGCTTAAGTATATTTGTATGAACTTAATTAATGCTCGTAACCAAATATGCGATGGCAAACGAATTTAATGAAATTCCTTATTTAGTTTTTATAATTATTTCCAGTCAAAAATTGTAGAAATTAAAGAGCAAAAATAACTGAATAGCAAATAAATTTTCTTAGCCGGTTGTTAAATTGTACAATACTTTATAAACATTAGTACGACACGTACTTAAATGGAAAGTTGCCAAAAATTGGCAAATAAGCCAATTTCTATCAATTTTGTTTGGTTTTATATTTACTGGAAAGAACTGTTTTTCGAGGATTGCAATGAAATTCCTCGAATATCAGATCAAGAAATACGAAGATTATATCCAAGAACGCACATAAGTAAATAATTTCTGCATAATTTCTCGTATATTTGCTTCAATCACCTACTTATACATAAAAGCTATAATGGAGTAATAGCTCTATTGCGAAAGAATCTAGCCATCTTAGCAATAAGATTTTATCGTTGGTAATGGTAGAAAATAAAACTGCTATTTAAAATAAGAATAAAATACTTATTTTCTTTATCAACAAAACGCAAATAATTGTTTAATACATAGAATAATTAGTAAAACGTTTAAATGCTAAATAGATACAATTTAACTACCAAATAAAGAAATCTTGTGTAAAATTATCAATATATTTACCCATATGCATTATACGAGATAATTGCTTTATTAATATAACTTATTGTATTAATAAATGATATTAGCTGCGTTTTAATACAACTGGTAGTAACAAATTAATGGCAAAAAATGTCGCTTTTATATAAATGTAAAGTTATAAAATGGTCTTCTTTATAGATTACCATCTACAAGCTAAAAGCGATTGATGATCACATATCCGCATTTCCCGACTAAAAGGAATCTTATTGTTTGTTTCTGCTTCACATAAAGCATTACTACTTGACATCGCGATTTCACTTCCTTACTATTCGAAGATAAGACAAAATGCCGACATATAAAATCGCTGGCGTTAATAATTCCAAATTTTACGATGAATATTATTATATAATTCTAGAGAATGTGGCGTCTTAACATTGCCATCGTCGTCATCTATTCTTCTTTTTTTAACCTAATTTTAGTTAAGTTGGTGAAGATCGATACGAGTTGTGTAAGCGTTTCAAGACAAATTGATTTCAATATCCGGTTTCGAATGTTGTCAAAAGGGAACTACTTAATCCCAATAGTGTGTTTGTCGGGAAGTTGAAATTCTATTCATCGCAGCATAAGATATTATAGGTTAATTGCATGTTAGTGGGATATGACTAATGGTCTAACTGCCACAAACATAACGTTGTTTATCTTCGATCCACGTGCCATACATTTCTGAAAATCTCTCCGTACTATGCCGCGGATTATGATGTAATAAGTATTCTAAACTTTATACAAACTATCCAAAATCCAGACAATTAAACTAAGATGCGGAATTTATAATTCTAAAAATCAGTATTAAATGAATATCTATAAAATAGAATATTTTCACGTTATTTTTAAGCGAAAATGTTTAAATGGACAGAAATATTCTTTTTGTGAACGATATTGAATGAAAACAATTTCGTTAAGCAAATTTCTCAATAAATGACATTCAAAACAATTTTACCCATTTTTCGATGGTTCAATAAACTCATGAAACGATCAAAAATGTGTAACGTTTTGGAATTTGAATATTACGAATAATGTTATTGTAACTACAAAGGAAAATTGATTACCTCAGTCATAAAGAATTCAATTTGTAAAGCAATATCTGTTCTATTTCTAAACGAGTATCATAACAGATTGCCAAATTATGATGAAAATTATAAAATTTCACAGTTCTTCAAAATGGCACCTAATTTAAATTATATTCTAAAAAATCTATCAGACATATTTACTCGCTGAATATATAATTCTTATCGTCAACAATATATTTATGAAAATAAAAATATACAAAATTTATAATAAATTCTTGAAGACTTAAAATTTCATAGCCTGTAACTTTGTTATGATTTGTGTTTCTCGGAGTTTGCACTCTTGATTATTTGAGTTTCATAAAGTCAAATATTTTTTATCACATAAATTCCATCCCATCTAATTATAAATTAATTTTTAATAATAATTCTAATGTATACTAAACAATTTACTAGCTATAACTTCTTATCTGTTATAAAATATATCAAAAGAAATTAAAATAACAAATATTTAAAAGATGATTTTCCATTTATTATAACTTAAGTTAATTAACTAATATCATTTTTAAATTTATGCTAATCTAAGTCATTAAAAATGCTTAGGATAATGCATAATATACGTATGGATACATAAAAGTAATATCAAAGGTATTGTAAAAATTTAAGCGAAATTACTCCGAACAAAAATTATAAAGTTAAAATTTTATAACTATATTGTACATTCATTAATACTATATTTAAATTTATAATGGATATAACTGAACAGAATAATAAAATTATATATAGCACATACAATTTAAAATTAACATATTAGTCTAATAAATTTTTTATTAAGAGTATAAAATTTAGAAAAAATAAAAACAAAATTATTTGATTTATATATACATTAATTCATTTCGCAAGATTTGATAAAGAATGGAAACTTACTATGTAATCCGAGTAGCAAATACGCAGTAGTTATCAGCACAACAATGCTGAGCGGAGAACACATCTCGAGATACATCAAGAACAACTCGACATTCGCTCTTCTCTATTCATTCTACACTCTCGCATCCCGACGTTATCAATGCTCCTCTTCTCATCCCGGACTTATCCAGGATAATTTCCTCCAACCAATAACAGCACTCCTTTCATGAACAACCGTAAATGCGTTCCGAATTAAAAATTAATAAATCTATTACCTTCAGAAATATTCATATCTTCAAAAACAGACAAAATAATCTTTATAATAATTTTTATATAACTCATCATCTTATTGGACCCTATATCCATTGTAATCCAATCAGATTTTTCGTAACAAAGAAAATTTTCTTTCGGGTTAGGGTAGATTATATTATTCTCATTTTGAATTATCAGATGGCGCTAGTGTTGTATAATGGCGGGCTTTGTTGGGAAGACGAACATAGATCGTCTGCTTTTTTCCATTTAAGTGTTATTTATTTTTACTTTTTTTGAATCTTATTTTTAAAGGTGAGTAATGTTAAATTATTTTATTTAATTAAGTTGAGATAGTTACTTTATTTAATCTCAGCTTAATTTGGATGTTGCTGCTATAGCACTGGGTATCGATTGTTTCCTAAAAATCAATCATATTTTTATACATGGTTATTTTATTCATTAGAAAATCTCCCCATATGATTGCTAACAAAAATATTTTTATATAAATTAGATTGATCTGTTTCATAAAAAATAATTTATTCAATAATTATTAACATTATATTTATGTATTAATAAATTGGAATAAAAAACATTTATCCTCACCCTATACATAAATATTCGAAATAATTTGATAATTATTTAATTTTTAATTTATTTTTTTTAAATATAAAAAATTAAAAATAAATAATTTATTTTAATATAAAACTTCTTTATATAATTAAATATAATTATTGAATAACTTAAAATTCGTTCTTTTAATTTTTGCATATTTATAATAAAATTAATTAATTTTGAAGTTTATTTCAATTTTTTGAAATATTCATATTTTATTTTTTATGTGATAAACTCAGATTCATATTGTAGATTAGTACAGTAGTATATGCTTTAAAAAAGCAAAGTACACTACTGCTAACTCGAGCTCAGAACTGTGTCAGGTGCCTGTTCGCGAAAAGTTATACTCTATCAATCAAAAATAAATAAATACAATATTAGTAAAAACTTTATAATATTCTGTATGTTAAATATACAGTAGAAGTTCTTTTATCTGAAACAGTGGGCCGAAGCCGTTTCGGATAAACAATGTTTTCAGATAATTAATTATCTTAACCTTTCATTAAAAAAAAACTAAAAAGAAGTTTTGATTAAATTATCTTATGAAATACACAATGTTAACACACACATATATGATTGAGAACTTTTTTATTCAATGCAAATATTGTAAAAAATAATCACAAATAGTGAAAATGTATTAATTAATGGACAAAATCATCTTGTCATCTTTGGATCACGAATCAGCCAGAAATATTTGTATTAACCTATTGCGTTTGAACTATTGTAAATCGGTCCTCAGTTATTCATTATTTAGATATCCGGAAAAACGATCTTCTACTATAGAGCCAAATAAGGAATATCCTATTTATAGACACTATGATAGTAAAAGAGCATCTTAGCACATGTAGGCCGTGAATCCTATTATAGATCTAATAGTTTAAAATATAATGAATGATGTATTTAATATTATATTGTATTTATTTCGCTATTTAGTATATTCTTATATTTTTGTTTTATATTTGGAAAGAATATATCACATACCATTCTTGTTAAGTTTTAATTATCAGATTTTAAACAACGAAAGTATGTAATTTATACGAAATATAAATTACAATAGTAAAGGAAAACCTGTGCTGGTGGCCAACCTGCAAGCCATAGCCACCTTAATATTCGCCGAAGCATAATGCGGGATTTTTAAACTGTGTAACATGGCCATTTGTGTTCCGTGGCCATGGTCAGTGATACCGCCGAAGCATAATGCGGGATTTTTAAACTGTGTAACATGGCCATCTGTGTTCCGTGGCCATGGTCAGTGATATTTAATTTCGGCACCTTGTAAATACAACAGCAATAGGTGGCCAGCAAATCGTGTCTTGATCAGAAATGCCAAATGGGCTCTAGATCTTCTATCAGCTGAGCATTCTAAAGTGAAAAAATCCCGAAAACAGACATTAGTTAGTGATTTTTTCCTTAGATTTAATTAACAATGTGAAACTGTGTCATAAATTTTGTATTTTAAACTTTGATGTTTAATAAAGAAATTTGTAGCTGTGTCTGGTGGGCATAATCTTAGCCGCTGAAAGCTGGCCATCTAGCACAGGTTTTCCTGTACATACACTGATACAGTATTCAAATTTCCAGCTATTGTGCGATATTGATTATTGTAAGCTACTAGCCAGGATGCACGTTGTTTCCCAGGAATTGCTACCATGTAATGCGTTTTATAAGTATCAGTTGTTACGTCATCATGACATCGCGCGACCTGGTTAATTTATTGGATGGTTATTATAATTTATTTATTATATAGCATTTAGAAATTTATTCTTTGTTTGATACTAATGTCGATTTAACAAGCATATTATGTCATAATGATCATCGTTGCGATATCATTTCATGTCATATATGAGTTTGTTTTGTGATGTCATCCATTGTTATGTTACGATGAGTAATGTTGGTATGGCTAATGCCATCTAAAATTCGAAGAAAACTTTGTTCAATGCGATCCAAAATTTCCTATCCCCTATGGCGATTTTCACCCAGGATACGCTATGTTAACTGAATAGGACATCACAATGCAAAGTTTGATCCCAATAAATCAGTTGATATAGAAATATAGAGATAACAGATATACAGCGTACAAACAACAGTCAAACAAACATTGCATTTTTATACTATATATAGTAGAAATAATGATAAATTCCTTCATGTTGACAATACTTAATTTATCATGGTTACATATAAAAAACAAACTAATAGAATAAAAATACTTCATGTTGTTTTTATAATCTTGAAAATATCTGTAATGCAAGTATTTCTCCTATAACACGGTTTCCTACAGCACGGTTTTGCTCTAACACGATTTGAAAATTGCGGAAACTCTCATATAACACGGTACTTCTACAACACGGTTCTTACTTAACATATTTAGAAACTTACGTTTGCTCTCCTATAACACAAAACATTTTCATTAATTTCTGTAAAGCCATACTAGGGACACACAATAGAGGAAAAGGGGGTATTATGGAATACCATTTTGTTTTTATAATTTAAAAAATTATAAAAGAGCTTATATGGTTTCTCGTGTGTTATTACCTTTCTATGGACATTCCCATATAAAATATCTAAACATGGTTGCCATAGTTTATATATCTACCATGCAATTTAAAATATTATTCAAAGATGCAAAATTTCATATGGCTCAAAAGGTGTGGGTTAAATGGAATAGTCTTCCATTTCTCTATAATTAGAAAACAGTATTTTCTTCTAGATACTTTCCAAGAGTATTACATAAATATATATTTAGAACAGTTTGCGACAATTGTAAGCCAATCAGATATCATATAATCAGTTCGGTTAGTAAGCAGATATCTTTTAAACTATGATTTCAAACACAAAAATCCCATAAAAAGAATCATAATATTTGAAAGATAATGCTAAGCTTGGTATCAAATACTATATAGGAGAGAAATCCCAATTTCTGTTGGTTTCTCCAATATTACATATAGGTACATGATATTCAATCACCAGATATGATTTTATGCTAAACAAAGACTCCATTCACTTGGATGAACCAACAACAATGAACTGTATCTCTCTCAATAAATAACATTTAAATCCAGCAATAATAATAATAATACCAAAATGTAACAATCACAATAAAAATAACTTTTTAAAGGCTTATAAACCGTTTATATGAATCTAATACAATATTTCCGGACGAAGATTTTCATACAACAAACAAAAAATTAAAACAATATAATTTGGCATTATAAGAGAGAGTTCCATCTTGCTAAAGGATCATACCTATTTAAAACACAGCCAGCCGGGGATAACTCGGGAATCGTTGTAGTTAATCACGTGGTTTGACTTTCCGACGGAGTGACTAGCCTCCAGCATTTTGTCTTCTCTAATGCTGTTAACTATCTTTAATACCTGAACTTTTTCTTACATAATAGAAAAGTCATTCTCTATAGCCCTCTGTGCTTTACGGATTACGTATATATGCTCTAATTCTCTTCTCTAAAGGCTTACAAGTAAAGCTAGTAGCTAGTACAGTAATACCCCGACTTACGCGAACTCGGAGTTACGCGGTTCTTGATTTTTTCGTTTGGCAACATGCTGCACAGCTATCTTGCTATCATTTATTCGAGATTATTATTATAAAATACAGAATGATGGAAATATTACGCAATCCAAACTTTAATACATTGTAAAATTGATACTTTAGTTTGCAAAAGATTTTTTTAAGTTGGATTTTTTTGGTCTGTAACATTACCACAGTTGGTGATACGCATTGGACGCGTTTCGCGCGAACTCTACGTGCACGATTACGATTCTACGATCGACTAAAGTTAAGATTGTTTTCATATATGTTTTCTAAACACTTAAAAAAACTATGTTGTCCAAACGAAGTAAATCTAATTCTCCTGCACCTAGTAAGAAAAGGAAAACAATATCTTTTGAATGTAAACTTAACATTATCAAGGATTTTTTATAACAGAATGAAAATCTGTGAATTTGGAAAGAAGTTTGTTCTTACTGTGGATTCTGGTAGCTCAATCATAAAAGATGATGAAATAATTGTCGATACAGTGAAAATGCTCAATCCTTGAACTCAAGCCTCATCAATAATACCATGACGTTTACGAATTATGCTTGAAAGTGAAAGTAAAAGTGAATAATTTTTTACGTAACTCCTTTATTTTTTTTAATTTTAAATATTTTGTATTAATATGTATAAAGAACTGCAATTTTATTAAATATTTTTCTTCTAAACTAATGTTTTTGTTAGTCCTTGGTGCCAATTAAACAAAATTTATATGTATTTATATGCAAAGTTGTACCCCGACTTACGCGATTTTCGTCGGTCCCACCTATCGCGTAACTTCGGGGTATTATTGTATAATAGCCTAATTTCCCTCCCAAGACTATTGTTGAAGCATGGGACATTATATATCTCGGAACACTTCCTAACCTTATCTTTATTATTCCTTATGAGGTCGAAAATAGTGCTACTATTCTTAATAACTCCGCAGCTTCGTTTGGCTATTTCTCTTGGAGTAGCTCAATCTGGGAGAGGACAACAGAGCGTAAATCATAAAATTTCCGCTTAGTTTTCAAGTAAGTATTCTTAAAGCAATCTGATCTTTAATGATACTTTCAAGTCTCTTATCACGATCAGGCAATTTAATAGGGAACACAGAATTGATGAGACATTTTCGGAGAAATTCCACATTTTCTTTTGGTCTGCATATATTATTAATTAAACACACGTCTCAATTTGAATGCAGGGTCTGTACAATTCATAATGTAATACTTCTTACTGTAAATCTATATACAGTCAAACCTCTTTAAGCCGCCCCTCTATAAACCGCCACCCTCGTTATTTGCCTGATGAAAGCCAATAACAAATCTCCTCCTTTATGTTAAAACATGAAATTCCCTCTATAAACCGCCACCTCACTAATCGCCAACCGCCACTCATTTCTGGAGGCAAAACCATTTCATTAGTAGACAAATCAGTTGTTTAAATGCAATCGAATGGCAAGGTCAACCAACACAAATAGAAACACTAGAGAAGATGGCAGTTAAGTAATTTATCTTTTAACTTTTATTAGACTGTAATCGCGCACCTGTGACTATTCACATCTCTGTTTTCAAAATGAGCTATTCCAAAACTTTAAACGAATTTTTACAAAATAATCGTTTAAAATAGGAGAAGACTGGAAAGCCATAACCTCGACTTTGCGGAAGAAGAAGAACAGTTTAAACCGTTTTTTTATAAATCAACTGCTGTGAGTATCGTTGCTGTTTCTTACTCGGAAAAATGTCAAAAACGACATTAGATGTTCACGAAAAGATTTTAATTTGTGAATATAAAAATAAAAATCCTGCTACTCAGCAATTTATTTCTGAACACCTTCAATTAAATGAAACAATGTCATTCTAGTCTATACATGTTTTCTCACATGTCACCATAAACCCTCCATAAACCGCCACCCTCCATTACCGCGAGAGAGGACTTTCGAACCGATGGTGGCGGCTTAAAGAGGTTTGACTGTATATAAAAGCCGAAGCTTGGAAAGAGCAACGCTTTTTAAGCGATATTATTGGATTACGATGACCACGTGATAGCCTAGCTGGTGATGCTATTGGATTAAAATAATCGCTCATTAGGTATCTGAGCAGTCTCATTGGACTATATGATCACATGATTACTATGTTTAAAAAATAAAGGCAAATGTTGGCTTCTATGCGATCGTAATGAAATTTGAAGTATATATTCAAAGGTATGTTGCGTTATAGTTTTATTTTAAATGCACATTCCCTAATTTAATTCTATATTTATTATATCATATTTATAATTATAATTATATTTTATTATATCGATATTTTAATATTTAATCCGATATTTCTATTTATCATTATATTAAATAAGTTAGTATAAGTTAAATTTTGTTAGGCTTAATGAGTAGATTGACTCCACGTGGTCGTAGGCAATTATAAATATAATGTATAATCTCTTTGGCGGTTGCCTATAACAATTCAGCTGATATACTGCTTAATAATATATTCCATAGATATAGACGATCTGTAGTAAAATCTGGTAAAGCTCCATTTTTTTTTTTTTTTTTTTGCATCAATTTTGATGAATATATAATTCTTACATTAAAATATGATAATTAGGCGGACTTGATAATTAGGCTGACGCTACGTGAATTGTGCTAGGTATACCGTATACTATACAGTATAATTATAACATATGCTGATGGCTTCAGAAGCTATATTATAGCTGGATCAAAATTTTCCAATTAAATATAAAATAGTGATTTAAATTTTAATGAATTTGATGGAATCATTTCAAGATCGGTGAAGCCACGTGCTAATTATATCTAATATATACAAACGTTAATTTGTCTCGGTGGTATTTTACCAAAACTAAAATTGTTATCAGCATGTTTATTTTAGTTTCTTATAGATTCATTTTGAATTCTATGCTGATATTTTTTTCCCTATTAGTTTAAAATGGAATCACGAGAAGAAAAATTACGTCGGAAAAGTCGAGAAAGACAACAACGATATCGTGCTAGGAAGAGAAGCATATTACAAGCAAATAATCAACCAACGCTTCTAACAGAGGCTATTAAAATCGATAATAACTTAACGAAAATTTGATTCATCAGCATTATTGTGGACCAATGATTGATATCTGTCAAATTTTGGTTTATACCATTTTAATAAATTATTTTTACAGATTTAATATATTGTCTAATGTTTCCAATTATTGTTATGAAACATTTGATATATTTAATAGTCTATTAAAATACTTTGAAATTGTGTTTTTTCTTAATTCCTTCAACATTTTCAATCCCATATTAAAGAGTATATTATCTGTAACAATATTAAAAAAGAATTGCATCAGTTAATTTTTTTATTTTACCCGTCATTTTTGATGGGCATATTTGCTATTATTAAATAAAAGCAAACTGTAAGTTATATAACTTAACCTAATAACATTAAGTTAAGCGCTAGTATTAAATAAAAGCAAACTGTAAGTTATATAACTTAACCTAATAACATTAAGTTAAGCTATAAGTTGCAAATCCTAACAAAGATTGATTTATTTTAAAAAGCGATTTATTTAGAAAGATATTGCTGAAATATTATAATAGAATGGTGCCTTAGTTAACGACAGTAATCCGTTCCAGGATTACCGTCCTTATCCAAGGCGCGATTCCCCATAAGATTTAATTGAAAATTGATTAATTGTTCCGGCTCCTTCCCACCACCATAGTAAATATTAAAAATTCAGATAAAACTCATTTAAAATATCCATAACCATAGTGAATATTAAAAATGCAGATAAAACTAATTTATAATGTCCTAAAAATATGGAAAATATCATTTATTTATTATATTTGCTACAAATAAAAATTAACATTAATAAAATGAATTGTTCATGAAAACAGTTTTTAATAAATATTAACATTTAATAAAATCAATTGTTCGTGAAAACAGTTTTTAATTATCAACCTTCACCAGAAGGACAGTTGGACTCACTTCGGAGTTATTTGACAAACCTGTAAATACTGATTAGCAGTTAATAGATTCAACAATTATTATATAAATAAAGAAATTAAAAACAAGTGAACTGTTGCGGGTCTATTTTTAATTAATTAAATAATTTGTTTTCATTACTATATGTTAATTATCATTTACTGGAGTTATTTGACAAACAAACCTGTAAATACTGATTAGCAGTTTATAGATTCAACAATTATTATATAGATAAAGAAATTAAAAACAAGTGAACTGTTGCGCGTCTATTTTTAATTAATTAAATAATTTGTTTTCGAAACTAAAAACTAATGAACTGATGCACATCTATTTTTAATTAATTAAATAATTTGTTTTCATCTTATATGTTATAAAAACTAGTGAACTGTTGCAAGTCTATTTTTAATTAATTAAATAATTTGTTTTCATTATTATATGTTAAATTATCAATTTGCTCGTCTATTTTTAATCAATTAAATAATTTGTTTTCATTATTATATGTTAATTATCATTTAGTTAAAAATTACTTTTTAATTAAATAATTAGTTTTCATTACTATATGTTAATTATCATTTACTTAAATATATTTTTATATGGTTATAATTTTTATATATGTTAATTATCAATTACTTAAATATATTTTTATATGGTTATAATTTATAATGATATTGTCGGATTTGAATTGATTGTTAAAAAAGTAATGATTGACTAAGCTAATTCAATTTTAATAATGATATTGTCGGATTTGAATTGATTGTGATAAAAAAAAAATATTAACGATTAACAACTGAGCTAACGAATCACGTGATGCAGCCACTCGTCGTTAACCAAGTACGTCGTTAGCCGAGGTCGTTGCTAACCAAGGCACCCACTGTATTTTAAGTCAATCTGAACAAAAACAAAAAACAAAGATGTATCCACATTGTCTTGAGTGCAATGGAGATGAAATACTTGAAAGGTGTAACTGGAGTGATTGAGATACGACTGTGTCTTGAATAATAAAATATGAAAGCAGTATGGAATAAAAAGGAGTGTGATAGATGCAGTAAATCAACTTTGAAATTGTTTGGTCATGTGGAATGAATGAATGAAGATCAGTTAACAAAGTAAGTATATGTTGGATGTGTGGAGTGTAAATGTGGGAGAGAAGCTCAAAGAAAGAGTGAAGAGAACAAGTGGATGAATATCAGGAAATGTGGGTTTCAGAATGTTTATGAGAGATGTGTATGAAAAAAAGAATAACTGTAGAGAAGCTAGTATAATGTGTAGATGGCACCATATCTCTATGGTGCCATCTACACATGATACTAGCTTCCTGGTATCCTACACATGATACTAGTGATTGGTTGCATTTGAGTATTTTTTCCCTTCTTGAATACTGCCCACCCTCTTACAAGGATATGGACATATGTTTATGTACTGCAGCGTTTCCCAAACTTTTTCTATGACAGAACACTATACAAATCCTGAAATTTTTATGGAACACCTTGGTTATTTTAGAGTATAGGAAGATATTAATAATAATTAAATTAGGCAAGTAAGTATAAGAGTTAAGAAAAAAACAAACAACTCTTAAGATACTCAGAAAACAATTATCATCTTACCTGTATTCTTGGCAGATCCGATGATTTCAGATGACCAGCCACTCATCGTTAACCAAGTACGTCGTTAGCCGAGGTCGTTGCTAACCAAGGCAACCACTGTATTTTAAGTCAATCTGAACAAAAACAAAAAACAAAGATGTATCCACATTGTCTGTCTACGACAGCGTTTCCCAAACTTTTCTATGACGGAACACTACAAATCCCGAAATTTATACGGAACACCTTAGTTATTTTATAGTATAGGAAGATATTAATAAATAAATTAGGCGAGTAAATATAAGAGTTAAGAAAAAAACAAACATTTATTATCAAATTGTAATTATATAAAATAAACTAGCGTGTATATACAGGTATCCCTCCTATAACACGGCTTCCTACAACACGGTTTCGCTCTAACACGAATCAAATTGTAATTATATAAATAAAATCTAGCATGTATATACAGGTATCCCTCCTATAACACAGCTTCCTACAACACGGTTTCGCTCTAACACGATTTGAAAATTGCGGAAACCCTCATATAACACGGTACTTCTACAACATGATTTTAACTTAACACATTTAGAAGATTACGTTTACACACCTACAATACAAAATGTTTTCATTAAATTTGTAAATCCATACTAGGAACACACAATACACAAATATAATGCAATCTTTGGGAAATGCATTGCTAAAATCAGTCATAAATGCAATTTCGCTAGCTTGCGTTACTCTACACATAAAATGCAATAATCGAGAAATACTTTGCTTTTGCTAGTTTGCCACGAGAGGGACGATATGCAGTCTATTTCGATTTGAAACTGATTGAATTGGCGACCTTTGAGTATTTTGTGTTACAAAATACGTTCAGTTCTTGAAAAAAATAGAATTTTTTATTCTTGGATAGATGAATGTGAAAGAGCAGAAAACGTTTTTATTCATAATT
This sequence comes from Olivierus martensii, assembly GCA_000484575.1. Classification (NCBI taxonomy): domain Eukaryota; kingdom Metazoa; phylum Arthropoda; class Arachnida; order Scorpiones; family Buthidae; genus Olivierus; species Olivierus martensii. Next base: position 40,755 of record AYEL01082595.1, read on the forward strand.
TTTTTAGGTATATGTTAAGGAACGATTATTTTCTAGCGGGTGGTGGCGAGTTAGATTACAAATTTTGTAAAGAGAGCAGAAGATACATTAACTTTAAATGCATGAAAAAGTTCAGAAAGTGAAGTTGATATTGTTAAAGAAAAATGTAATTTCGCTAGCTTGCCATGAAAGGGACGATATGCAGTCTATTTTCGATTTGAAATTAAGTTAATTGGCACCAATAGAATATTTTGTGTTCCAAACGTTTAATTCTTGGATAAAAAATTTTTTATTTTTCAATAGAGAAATGTGAAAGAAAGGAAAAAATTTTATTCATAAATTTTTTTTGCTATATGTTAAGGAACGATTGTTTCCTAGCAGATTGTAACGGGTTAGATTGCAAATTTTGTAAATAGAGCAAAAGATACACAAACTTTAAATACATAAAAACATTCAGAAAGTGAAGTTGATATTCAACACAACTTCTTTACTACGCTGCTCCATAATTTCGACACACTAGTAAAATAGTAAACTTGTCATGAAAGGGAAGTTATGCAGGATATTTTCGATTTGAAATTGAGTTAATTGGCAACAATTGAATATTTTGTGTTCCAAACGTTCAATTCTTTTCAATAGAGAAATATGGAAAAGAAGAAAAAATTTTTATTCATAAATTTTTTTTTTGCTATATGTTGAGGAATGATTGTAACGGGTTAGATTACAAATTTTGTAAAGAGAGCAAAAGATACACAAACTTTAAATGCATAAAAACGTTCAGAAAGTGAAGTTGATATTGTTAAAAAGAAACAACCTTCTCGTTTTAACTGAACAGCGGTAAGAAAGATATAATAATTAAATGAATGTTATATAGGCTGTAAACTTTTTTCTTTCCTTTTGTTTTACGTATATTGTTTTTTTTTTTTTTTAGGGTCTAACGTTATAGATTACTTAAAACAAAAGGGGAAAAGTATATACTGTTTTTAGAGTAAACGTATTTTCTTTATGTTTCGTGTTATTAATATTCTTAATAGAAATTAAATTTCTTATGGGAATTATTTTCTCCAGGAGGATCCAGTTTAGCATCCCGGGTCCTGTATCTGCTGAAAGTTTTTTCGGAGTGTTGAGTCCGCCCGGCGATCCCCGTCCTTCACCATCCGGCCCCCTTCACGGGTATAGATGCAGCCCGTGGTTTGAACTGTCCCCGCTCCTTAGTAATCTCCCTGATTAGAAAGGGGTGTAAAAAAGCAAAAAGTGTACAGGTGGTATCAAAGAAAGTTTTGTTTTTAATCGGTTTTGGAACGTAACTCTCCTTTTTGTATTGACTCCACAGGTCTCATATAACATCGATTTCACACAACACGGCGTTTTTCAGGAACCTATTTACCTGCAAATAATAAAATTGCATTCTTTATGGTTTCGATATTTTTGGCATAATATATCAGGCATAATATTAGAAAGCTGAATTCTCATATCCGGTATAGCATCGAATCTGTTACCGTATTTTGATTTGGTTGCAGCATAATATGAAAATCCTGCCTCGCATAAATACATCATATAGATATGTCGTTCTAAAAGAAAGCAAAACACGAATAGTTGGTTTTGACACATGGAGTACTATTAAAATTTGTCCAGAAATCATTTTATGGCAATTCCTTGTATTTTTGTTTCAAATCAGAGTTACTAATTAATACAATTACATTTTCATAATCATTCGCGCTGAAGCCTGTTGACTTAGCTGTAACTAAATGGATTCCGAACCTAGGAATTTTCCTCATACGACTTTGAAAATATTGCAAAAGAGTTGACTATAAGTCACGCAAGTATTCTAAAATTGTTGGAAACTTTATCACCTACTTTAGAATTTATTTCATTTAAAAATTTATACAAGGTAGGAAAACAATCAAAATTATTCTGATATATCATATGAGATTATATTTAATTTTCATAATTTTTTACGGAACACTTATTGACTTTCTATGGAACACAGTTTGGGAAACGCTGGTCTACGAGATATCTCGAGAACTAAATATAACAGAGCATTTAAATTTTAGGGGATTATTCCTTGTTATGATGATGCAAGTAGGGATGCAACATTTTTGAAAAATATCGATATTTGACGCCAATCGTTTTCTACAGAAAATCGATATTACCTGATATTTGTCTGAAAAATATTGATAATTATAATATTAACACCAAAAATTTCAATGGAATAAATAAAAAAATAATAATAATTGTCTAAAAAATTAGTAATTTATTTAAAAAGGAATATTTTATAAAACTATTTTTCAAATTTAATAATAATTATTTCTATAAAATATAATTACTGATTCACTAAAAATTGAATAATAATCGGATATTTAGGAGTACTATTGGAATTCTATAATATTCTAAAACATAATAATGATTATAAAAAATTCTGGTTTCAGCTCGCAATTCAGTTCTTTCAAAAATCATTCCAAGTAAATAAAATCACCACATTTTAAAATGTAGAATGAAGATGGAATAAGAATGTGTGTTCAACTTTTCGATGCTATCAGCCACCATTAATATTTACATCAAAATATTGAAGGACAAACTATATCCTTTTTTGAATGTAATCGAAAAAAGGATATAAAACAGCTACATTAACATTATAAACAGTACAGCTATACTAACATTATAAAATAGCACAGCTACACTAACATTATAAACAGTACAGTATTCCAAATTCTATATCAGAGACGTGTTGATAATATTACGACAATGCCTAGAATTCTGGAAAGAGTCTATCAACAATCTTCCATAGACTGTAAAAAACATTTATGTTAATATTTTATCATCAATTGCTTGTTAGTTTTATTTTTTATTTAATTTTTTAAGTTTGAATTTTTTTTAATTATAATGCTTTCAATCTAAGTAACGCGAATTTTCTGTGTGCAGTATTTTTTAAACTTAAATATACTGTATTCTAAGCCCTATATCCTTTCTCCGAATCTACTTTTAAGTTGTTCAAATAGCTGATTATGATTGCTTGACCGAATTAAAGACGATTCTTTATTTGTTTTTTTTTTATTATTAAAATTATTCCGCTAACAGGTTGTTCTATTATTTTATTTGAGAAGCTAAATATACTTACAACAGTGGTCTTATTTAGTCTGCTTTCTGTCAGATCTACCGAAAAATATCTCAAGAATAAAATAAAAACATTACAGAACATTGAAATTTTAGAGGATTGCTCTTTTTATTTGTCTAGAATATTTTATTATTATTTTGAATTTTCGTAATTTTTTACGAGATGGCTACGTTCAAAATTTAAAAAGATTTGACAAATATTTATAAAGCAAGAAAGATACTTTAGTCATTTAAAACTTTGTTATATAAAAGATAGTTATAATTATAGTCACGCTAAGTAAAATGTATGAGTTATATCATTAGAATTTTTTAAATTTTCATTATTAATATTTTTTAATCGGAAATGATTATTTCGTGTATATTTTTATATTACCAATTATTTTATTTAACAAAACGATACGCTGTAACTTCAAAACTGTTTCTAAAAATTTCGATTTTAAAAAGAGTTCGAAAATTTTGACCCAGACGATGATAAATGAATAAAAGAAACAGCAGATATTTTGTACTACACGCAAATTATTTTTGATATTAATTTAAATAATATTTAAAAGGAAAAAATATAAAAATAAAGATCAGAAAAATAATATCTTTTTCGAAGAATAGTTCTGGAAATCTTATGTAATTTTCAATTAATGACAAGATATTTTTCTCTTTGTGCTATTTCTCTTGGTTTCGTTTTTGTGATAATTTGTTCTTTAATTTAAACTAGAAAAATTATTATACTATAATATATTTAAACTGCTTTTGTTACTTAACTAACAAAACTTATTTTATTGATCAAACTGAATTGGATAAATCTACTAAAATGCTGTAAGGATTACCTATAATGTAGACTACTCTTCGTAAAATTTTTAACCAAGGATTAGGTAAAATGGATACGAATCTTCGCCGATTTTTAAAACTCCGTTTCCTTAATACTCAATATTTTAGGGATTTTTATGATTTTATGTTGGGCCACATTTATTACAGCTCTGAAATATGTGAGTTGGACAGACCTTGGAGGATCCAGATCTCATACCTTCACATTTTTTATTAAGATTTAAAATCAGAATCTTTAAAATAGCTAAATAATGTTTCAAGTTTAGTTAATTAACAGTCTAAATTTTTATTTACATTTAGTTTTTTTTTTTGTTTACAGTAAGTTAGCCTTGTCTAGTCAAAAATTAGAATGTAAACAAAAAACAAAATTTGAAGTAAGAAAATAAATGGACCAGAAAGTCATATTTTTTGAAAAAGTCAAATAATAATAATAAAAAGATACAGGCATACCTTATTATTCGTGTGTGGTTACATTCCAGATCACTGCTTTAAAGTGAACCACAGCCATTTTTCATTTGCTAATACATATAAAAGCCTAAAAACATATTTATGCTATTATTAAGTGCACAATAACGCTAGACCTAAAAATCTCTGCCAGATAGCTGTATTTTAAACCATTTGTGTATCACGTCCAACCTTTTGGCTTCCTTAGGCCACATTTGAAGAAGAAAAATTGTCTTGGGCCACACACAAAATATGCTAATTTAATGATAGTTGTTAAGCAAAAAAGTTAATAATGTATAATATGATATCTGCTATGACAAATAAGTAAAAATGTCATAGCATAATAATAATAGACTTCTTTTCGTTCAGAAATTTTTTTAAACCATTAAGCAGGTCAAGAAGTTTTAATGACTGAAATAAGAAATATTTTAGAAAATGGAAATAAGAAATATAGATAGGTATTTAAATAATAAAAACTCCATTAAGTACATAATACTAAATATTTTAGGGATTTTTACGATTTTATGTTGGGCCACATTCATTACAGCTCTGAAATATGTGAGTTGGACAGACCTTGGAGGATCCAGATCTCATACCTTCAGCTTTTCAGAATGACTCTGTGCTCAGCCCATTTATATGTTTATGTTTTTTATATTTATCTAAGTATTGTTTTGCAGATAATTTTCATTTTGAGATATAAAATAAAAACATGGAATATAATTGATAAACACTGTATTAGCAAAGTACTGTAAAGCAATGTATGCCTGTATACAAAAAATTTTTTATCCAGATATTAAAATACTGTTTCAGATTTAACTGAAACTCTACATAGTTAATTATGTTAATATTTATATGTAATAAATCTATTGGATATATTAATAACAGATCAAGCAAATTATAAATTTTTATATAGATTAAATTCACAAACAGGATATAACTAATATTTTAATTAACAGTTATCAGATATATATATATAAAATAAACTCATTATATATCTTGTATTCATGTTATTATTAAGCTGCTTCATTATTTTAATTATAGAATTATTTATTTTTAATTAAAATTTTATATACTTACCATAATTATTGTTTGATTTTCAAAAAGTCTGATAACATGGATTGAGTTTAAAGCTTTACTACTGTTTTAAAACATAATAAGTTTATTAAGATGTATTTTTAAAAACTTTTAAAAAATGATTTTTAATAAGTACCCTCTATATCAGGGGTGGGCAATTATTTTCTGCCAAGGGCCGGATTAACAATTTTCAGAATCGGTTTTACTTAACACATTTAGAAAATTACGTTTACACTCCTACAATACAAAATGTTTTCATTAAATTTGCAAATTCATACTAGGGACACACAATACACAAATAAAATTCAATCTTTGGTAAATACTTTGCTAAAATTAGTCATAAATGCAATTTCGCTAGCTTGTCATGAAAGGGAAGTTATGCAGGATATTTTCGATTTGAAATTGAGTTAATTGGCAACAATTGAATATTTTGTGTTCCAAACGTTCAATTCTTTTCAATAGAGAAATATGGAAAAGAAGAAAAAATTTTTATTCATAAATTTTTTTTTTGCTATATGTTGAGGAATGATTGTAACGGGTTAGATTACAAATTTTGTAAAGAGAGCAAAAGATACACAAACTTTAAATGCATAAAAACGTTCAGAAAGTGAAGTTGATATTGTTAAAAAGAAACAACCTTCTCGTTTTAACTGAACAGCGGTAAGAAAGATATAATAATTAAATGAATGTTATATAGGCTGTAAACTTTTTTCTTTCCTTTTGTTTTACGTATATTGTTTTTTTTTTTTTTTAAGGCTTGCATATATATATTTTCTGTTTCATGTTATTAATATTCCTTAATAAATATTAAGTTTCTTGTGTGGAACTAAAGTTATTTGTTTTGAATTGGTTTTGGAACTCATTTTGTATTGGCTCTGGGTCTCATATAACATGATTTCACACATGTTGTTTTTCAGGAAACTATCTACCATGTTATAGGAAGGATACCTGTATTTCATTTTTAGAACTATTTAATAACAAAAAAATTAATAAATAATGTATATATTCTTATATAAGTGTAAAACTTTTATAAAAAAAATTAAAAAGTGAGAGTTAGCTTTCACATGGATCAATTAAAAATTGAAAAATTTTTCATAAGGTCATAGTTTAGTTGCTATGTTCTCATTACACCATGTCACCCTCATGATTCACAATTTTATTGAAGTGCTTTTAACCCTCTGGATCCTTTTCAGCAATTTTTATGAAACAATATAAATGCTAGAATAGTTCTAAAACTTTTTCAAAAAGAACAAAAATTTAAAATTATGTTAACTTATGAGTTAACGTAAGTTAAAGGCAATAGATAATGTAAACCAGCGGTCTCCAAACTGTTATTACGCCTCCCCTAAAACAATCTAATCTTTGGCGCCTCCTTATTTCATTATTTCATAAAAGTAATACAGACACATATTTCATGGCAAAACTTACTTAATACAAAAAAAAGGAAAAAA
>AYEL01082596.1:0-17505 GCA_000484575.1 Olivierus martensii
CAAGGATTAGGTAAAATGGATACGAATCTTCGCCGATTTTTAAAACTCCGTTTCCTGCAACCACTAGATGGCATTAGTGTTTGTGAAAAGATGGCGTCCGGTGGTCACTGCTGTTGTGCTGCTTCTTTTTGCAGCAATTATAAGAAGAAAACACCAGAAATATCATTCTTCCGATTTCCCAGAGATGCTGGAAGATATGTGTAATAATAGCATAATAGTATTGTAATCATCTGCCGTCTTATGCGTTCTTCGAATGTAGAATTTAAAAATGGCCGACGAACAAATATTTTGAAATGGCCGACGAACAAATATTGTTCAAAAGACTTTATGGTGTGTAATAAAACTGATTCCTACAAAGTAACGACAAAGTCATTTTAAAAATTAATATTTTTAAAGGTACAAGTGTAGATTTGCTAAATTTTAAAAATGTATTAAAACGTATTTAGAAAAAAATTTTTTATAAAATTATTTTATTCCTAATTAATGTTTATTTCCTTTCCAAAATAATATATTTATTAAAAAAATTAATGCTAATTAATAAAAATAATAATTTAGGAGTTAAAGGTTAGCTTAAAAGCTATAAAGTGGGGGACGACTGGGATTATCCCTGAAAGTCGGCTATACGTGATGCGTTTAATTCTTTCCTGCATACACTAGGGGCGCTTCAGAAACGAGTTTAATGCTATCCTATGGGAGTTTCGTATCCATTTTACCTAATCCTTGTTTTTAACGACAGAATTCTCACATTCAGTTTATTTGTACTATATATATATATACCATACTGCATATAATAAAATATAGGTACATATTAAAAATAGAAAAATAGAATTAAATTTGAGAATATTACAAGTATAAATACAGTAAACTTGCATATAATTCCAGTATTTATAATCCAAGTGCTCAATATATTCTAAAATAGCAGTAAAGATCTTATGCTCAAGGAAACGAATACAAAATATTAACCTCATTGTATTAATGTACAAAATATATATAAAATTTTATTTCATTTTTGAATTTTTCTAAATTAAATAACATATTTATTCCCACGTACCTCGAATTTTCTCGGTGTATTTTTAAATTTAAATGTATTTTATGCCTTATATCCTTTTTCTGTTTTTGTTTTTAAGTTATCTGAAGAGTTGATAACTTTTTCCTGTACTTTTTCATTTTCTTTCTTTCGAGAGTCTTAAAAATCATATCAAGAAAGTTTAAATCAATGTTTCCCAACGTGGGGCGCACGCCCCACAAGGGGCATTTGATTTTTAAGGGGGACAATTCGAGAATGAGTTATTAACAATGAAATTTTTTCATTTCTTATGTTCTAGAGGCCATATATATAGTATATAAATATACGTAGTATATAGTGACATATACATTTTTAAAATAAAATCAGAATGTATACTGCAGTTGTGAAACTTTATTAGCTGTTTTTTCATATTAATTTTTATATTATTATTATTTTTAGTGATTTCTTCCTCAGTACTTCAATTGTGCTTTTGTTTTTTTATTTTTCTGTTTCATGGATGCCATGTTTTTTGGAAGCTTGTTTAGACCAAGTTAATAGATCCTTTTACGCTTTCCATCATTTTTTTGAATAATAAAAATTATATGTCACAGGGGGAATCAGGATTTTAGAGATGCTTAGGTGGGGCATGGCCAAAAAAAACATTGGGAACCACTGGTTTAAACATTCGTAAATCTTTATAAGTTGTTTTAGTTTTACTGCCAAGTTCACAAGGAAAGTTATAGAATAATCTAAAAACGACATTAAAACACATCACATAAAATATTATAAACTGTCATAGTTAAATTTGTTAAAAAAAATTAACATTATCTAATACTGTATTATGTAATGACAACTTTATCACATTTTTTAGAAGTAAATTAAGTAGTTTATTTTTAAAGTTTACTTATTCTTAATTTATAAATTTCTGTCTTATTTTCCTTAATATTTTATTTGAATAGCGCCTTATTTTGTATAACATTTCACTATGTTTATAGATATCATTCTACTGTTACAGATGATACAATCATAATGCTAATAAAATAATTGGCTAAATAGATTTTTCTGCATTATCCTACGTGATAGAGGACATGCTACGCTTCACAGTAGATATCATCGGAAGTTTTTATTTTATAAATGGTGCCAGACATAATTTCTCAATAATATTGTCTAGTTAGCAATGGAGCAACTGTAAATACAATCAGATCAGTCAAAAATAATTAAAAATTATTCAAAATATCGTAAAAATATAGAAATTGATAGCATTTTGGATTGCAAAATATATTAAGAGGATATACAATATGTTAATTTATCGTATGAATTCATATTCAACAGAAAGGATTAATAAAAGATTTTATTAACATTTAATAAAAATAAAAATTTAAATAAAATTGATAATACGAGAAGGAGGTGAATGATTTTAAGGAAAATTAGTTAATACAATTAATAAAATTCCGATTGACATAAATATGAGTTAAGATGAAATCAGTAAAATGTTAAGTATTATGAAAGAAATTTTAATCAATTGCTATTTATATCAGTTTTGTGTTCAAGATTTCAAACTTTACTTTCAAAGCCGTCAAAATATTTCTGAATTAATACCATATCTTCCATAAAATTTAAAGTTAGTACCTTGTATTTTCTATAAAATCACTTCCATAAAAACAGCTGATTAAATTTTATTAATGAATGATAATTTGTAATTAAAATCATTTTTTTCGGTTTATAAATATTGCATATTAATCGAAATATAATTAAAAAAGCATATAAATCGTTACATTTTATCAAGAGATTATTTAATGATATGTTATATACCAATAGATGTTATGATTGAGCCATCATCATCAATTTTGGCAGTCCCGATCCCGGGATTGAGTGATTTGTATTCCCTCATTTTATAACATCCATCTAAACATTTGGATGGATGCTTAAAATAATCTCAGGTTCCCAAACGGTTGTTTATATTGGTAATATTTACTTGACGAATAATTTTCTGTTGAATTTATTTTGTTTCCACCTAATTTTTTCTGTGTTATTTGATCTATTATGATATAACAATCAGTCATAATTATTTACTGAATGTATCAGTTCTTAATTTTTAAAAAAAATATCGGTTTTATTATTCAATTATATTGTTATCCACTGTAGGAAATTTTTTGAAAGAAAATGTTTGTTTATTAAATCTATTATATAGCGTATGCATTTTCTTAAATGCTTTTTAATAATTGAAATAATTTATAAAAGAATAGCTTACTCTGCAGTTATCAAAAATATCTGTAATAATAAATAAGCATACATTAGCAAATTGTATCAAATTCCAGCCCCCTCACAAAGATCAACAAGAAGAAATAAATAATATTTACAAATGTGGCAAAAAACATGGATAAAAGACAGCTTTTATACATGCAATATACATAATAAAGTTTTATAAAATCTTAATAAATGAAACATTGATATTGTACAACAGCAAAAACCTCAACTGACACAGTTGTTGACATGCAACAAGATCAATATATAAAACTCCCATTCAACATGAATAACTTTAAAACTGTAAAATATATAATTGATAGTCTTAATAAGAGCTCTGACTGTATTTCACAAACTAAGAAATGAAAAGGATAAAGAAAGGAAATGACAAAACAAGGGGTCTATAAAATACTTATAAACAACTGGAACCTAGAACATGAAGAGTATTACATAGATATAATGAAAGGGAACCTCCAAGACAGATTACAAGAACACTGAAAGGATATAGAGCAAGCTAACTTAAATATGGCCCTAGCGACAAGATGCTATAAAATGACATCACAGTAAGGTGACAAGATGCCAGAATAATCAGAAAATGTACAAGCCCATTCAGCATGAATAACTTTAAAAATATAAGAAATATAATTAAAAAACACGACAAGAAAGTAGTCCCAATAAGAGCTCCAATTGTATTTAACAAACTAAGAAAGGTTTCTTACAGAAATATTAGAAATCATAAGAAACAGCAAAAAAGATATTATTATTAATGAAAAACAACAGAAGAGGTTCTACTTGCATGGTTATATGCTATACAAAATATTTAAAAATAACTTGAATAGATTTATATTAAAATATTAATTACAGTCATAAAACATGATTTTTGTCTATTTAATCTAATTTATTTTATTTTGTTACATTTTTGTTTTTCGAATGTGTAATTACAAATGTTCTGATGTAAAAAATTTTTAAATGCATTCTGTAGTCATTTGAATATCGCTGAAGATGGTATATTCTGAAAATGTTACAATTAATAAAATATGTTTATAAGTCAAAGCTGCTATTAAGTGCTAGAGTTTATTGAATTTTGAAATAATTTGATTGTAAGTAGATTTATTAGTCTGTCCACGAAAGCCACACCTAGCTAAGGTGGATGAGTCCAAATGTGAAAGGGAGAGTTGCAGTCAGTATAATGATGGGTGGGAATTATTGAATTAATATTATATTAAGTTCTGTTAAATATAATATTTCCAATGTCAAAACTAACCATTTAGCATTCAACATTGCAATAAACTTCCATTCAATTTCAGTTATCTTGTGTTTGAAAACATCCATGTGCGAAGCTGTTATCCCTATTTTGTCACTGGACTTGTTCAGTTAGCGCAAGCGTACTTGCATCAATGGTCGCAGCTAAGGTGGTTGGACAGTAGTTAAATAATTATAATGGAGTTTACTATTATAGGAGTATATATTATTTTATTATTATTTTTGTTACATTTAATAAAAATTTAGAATACTGTATTTGAGTTAAAAAGATCTATTCATGTTATTTTACTTATCAATACCATAAATGATGTTTATCTTCGCAGTACTTATCATTAAAATGCTATAATCATGAAAAAGTATAAATTTATTTAGAAATAAATATTCTATTAACACCAAATAACCACAAGTGGAAACAGAATTTAAAGATTTAAACTTTTAGAATTAAATTGCAATTATTAATAATTATTTTTTGAATTTGGACTATGATGCCATAATCTGTTATTTAATAACTGAACTTTTATTTTTTAATTATTTTCTGTAAATAAAAATTTGCATTGGTTTGAAACTTGATTAACTTCAGTAACATTATCAGAAATGGCCAACATTAATACTCCTAGATAGGCTGATTCTTTAGCTGCAAGCCCACATGGCAAATCCAATTTATCATGTGGGCTCATGGAATCAATCAGTATATAATCTTGGTTTGACTTCAGATCAGTCTAAATTTTTATTTCAAAAAAAATAGTTAAAAAATTTAAATTAATTTATTAAATAACAGATGGTGTCACCATATCCCAAATTTAATTTAATTAGCATACTAAAAACCAAGCCTGTTTTAAACATGAGCAAATGAATTCAATTCAATTCAATGTAAAATTATTCCTGTATCTAATATACAACTCTTTTTTACATAGCATGAGATTGTTATGTATATATTTGATGCAAGTACTTCCAGTTATGAACAAATTTTCAAGTTTTTTTTGTTAAGAGCAAAACAAACTACTTTAATAGCCCCCTTAATAATCTCTCTGATTGGAAAGGGACATAAAATATCCAAAAAAAAAAAAAAACTAATTTCATACTTCAATCATTTGATTTATATGAGAATAACATTTTCTAAATCAGGGCTGTCCAACCTGCGGCCCAAGGATCACATACAGCCCACCGCTGTAATGAATGTGGCCCAACATAAAATCGTAAACTTCCTTAAAACATTGAGATTTTCATGTACTTATTTTTTTTATTTTTTGAAATTCACTGTAACATCATTAAATATCCCACTAATAAAGAAAAAGAAAATTGTTTCTTTTTTGTACTAAAAATATATAAAAAATAATGAAGTTTTTATTAATTAAATACCTATCTACATTTCTTATTTATATTTTCTAAAATATTTCTTAATTCAGTGATTAAAGCTTCTTGACCTACTCAATGATTTTAAAAAAATTTCTAAATGAAAAGAAGCCAATTATTATTATACTACGACATTTTTGCTTATTTGTCATGGTGGATAACATATATTGTACATTATTTACTAACTTTTTTGCTTAATAACTATCATTAGAATTACTATATTTTATGTGTTGCCCGAGACAATTTTTTTTGCTTCAAATGTGGCCCAAGGAAGCCAAAAAATTGGACACCCATGTTCTAGATAATAGCAGAGTTCTGGATCTATTAAAGGGTTCCTGTAATGATTTTCTTATCATCAAAAATATAGAATTTAATGAATCATCTTAAACTGATTGACAGAAAACTGTAAAATATTTCAAAATTTCATAAAACACAGTTTTAATTCAAAAAATATTATTTTTTCTATAAAATAGGAAACATTTTATTTCTTATCCCTGAGAATTTCAAATGAATACAAGGAACTACAAATTTTATAGAATTTTTTGAAAAACCATCAATCCAAATTATCATAGTGGTCATTGAAGTTGGTCATCAATAAGTTAATTATAAAGTCAATATATGGTGGCACTGTAGTCCAAATTTGAAAAATAATCATTAATAATTGTAATTTAATCCCAAAAGTTTTCATTAAAATTTATTTGGAGATGAATTGTAAATTTTGAATTAAAGTATAATCCACATAAGAGTAAAGAGAAAAACCAAGCACTAAGCAGAAATAAACCTTTATTTCACAAAGGAACATTTTCGACCATTCTCCACTGGTCTTCGTCAGCTAATGTCAACCCCTATACAGAGAGCTGGGAGATTTCTCCTGGTTTGTTTACATAGGTCAGAGAACACGGTTGGTCGGTGATACGAGCTAAATTATTGCCCTGCCATTACAGAGCATCTGTTTCGGTCACTTACAGCATAAGATTACATAAAACAAATTATTTGTCAGAAACGTAAAATAATAATAAATACATAATAAAAATGATAAAAATAGAAATAAAAGATAAAAATTACAATCATAAACCCGAACAGTTCAAAACCTTTAAGCTTGTTCACACAGGTCAGAAAAACGTAAAAAAGGCTAAAAACGTCATAAAACATGATTAAAAATAAAACAGTAATTTCAATATGTAAAAACAAAGGCATAAACCCGAAAAAATTTAAAATCTTTAAAGTTGTTTACACTGGTCAGATAACACAGATGATCGGTGACACGAGTTAAATTACCCTGCCACGACAGAGTATCTGTTTCGGTCACTTACAGCATAAGGTTACATAAAACAAATTATTTGTCAGAAATGTAAGATAATGATAATAATGATAAAATTAGAAAAAATAAAAATAATAATTAAAATATGTAAATCATAAATCCGAACAATTCAAAACCTCTAAGCTTGTTCACACAGGTCAGAAAAACGTAAAAAATACTAAAAACATAATAAAACATGATTAAATAATAAAACAATAATTACAATATGTAAAACAAAGACATAAACCCAAAAAATTTAAAAATTTTATAAACCCGAAAAATTTAAATTTAAATTTTAAATTTAATTTAAGACATAAACTCGAAAAATTTTTTTTTCAAGCTTGAAAGCTATGTAAACAAGCCTTCAAGCTTGTTTACATAGGTCAGATAACACATGGTCGGTGACACGAGTTAAATTATTGCCCTGCCACGACAAGTATCTGTTTCGGTCACATACATCAGGTTACATAAAACAAATCATTAGTCAGAAACGTGAAAAATAATAATAAAAACATAATAAGAATAGAAATAAAAAATAACAAACACAATAAGCAAAATCAATTCTCCTGCACAACAACGTGCGCTAACCTCAGTCCATTGTCCAAAGCCATGCGTCGGAGATTGTAACAGTCACCACAGTTAATAATGTGTGCCGAACTGGCATCATCCAAAATAAAAAGGGACTCTGTGACAAGCCCCATAACACCTTTTTTATAGTTTTGGATGACTTTGGCCCCTGGCCAGTCTATACACAGGTCATGCTCAAAAACTCTTGTCCCAAACACTGTGTTGGTTTTGCTTTTCATAATGTCTTGCTGATGCTCCTTAATATTTAGATTTCGCCTAGTCCAACCAATGTACACTGTTTAGAGTGTTGTTTTTAACCAGTATCTGGTAAACACCTGACCTCAAACTGGGATGGATAGGTGGTTTGTTGTTCCGCAAGCACTGGAAAATTGTGTTGGCCCTTTAAAGGTGATTCTCCTTTCACCAATCCTCTCCAACAACCTACAGTTCTTTCTCACGGGTGTACAATATGGCAGGACTGAGAAACACCCTGTCTTTTCCAGTTGCGCACCACTGCTCGGTCGTGAAGCTTGTTTTCTTTCTTCCACGTGCAGCACACGCAGAAGGTTTCCGGCCCGGAAACCATCTGCGTGTAAATAATCTTTATCTCATCTTCCTTAGCTTCACTTATTTCTACGATGCTCTCCTAAAGAGAGCTCGGAAGGCTGCTAGTTTGTATTGTTCTGGATCCTCCAAAGCCTTTCTAATGTAAATGCCCTAAACGTTAGTTTCCTAAAGACCATCGTACAGTAGCCAGAACTTTCAACACTAATGTCCACATCGAGAAAGTGTGCTCTTCTGTTGTTTACTTGATCTAGGTTCAACTGGATGCCTAGGGAGTCATCTGTAAGGTTCTCCTTCAATCTCAGAGCTGAGTCCCTGCAGGCAGAAACTAGAAAAATTTTATACATGTATCGTACATAAAGCGCGAACTCATTTTCAAGCGTTGATGCCAGGGGAAAGTTCTTCAGCAGAAACCTATAGAGTAAAAGGGTCGCCGGTTCGATCTTAATGGACGGGTACAAGTTCTTGAAATCGTAGACAAAGAAGGTTTCTCCGGGAAGTGGTTCCTTCTCCGAGAGCCTAACAATAAAATCCTACGGTGAGGACACCGTAAACTTGTAGCCTTGCATGTTGTTACACCATCTCGCTAGGGCCTTCTCCAAATAGTAAGTCAGCGCCTGATACCAGGCTACAATTGATCTGATCCCAATCAGATCTTTATGCAATTTGACATAGGCAAAAAGTCTAGGACAAGACGGACAAATAAAAGACATCATTTTTTTTATCACAACAATTTTAAATTTTTTGTTTGGCCCATATATGTCATCATTGCCTTTCCTTCCCCAACATCATTAGAACTTTTCCACCATATCCTACTAAGTTTTCTGTTGGTCTCAATTTTGGTTTTCCAAACTTTTTCCAGATCTTTTCTCCTATCACCATCTGGGATATTCCTGTGTAAAAATCCATTTTTATAATCTGACCATTTATTTCCACTTCAGTTGTTAAATGTTTCCATTTTTTAATATAATTTATATGACAATCTGTTATCTCCTTCTTCCCCTCTTGAGTTTTTGTCATCATCATCTGTATCTATTTTGATTAATCTCATTGGTTTTATTCTGGGGTTAACTATATTTCTTATTCCTTTCTTTCTCTAGCATTTCGCTTCATAATGTCCTTATTGACTGCATTGATCTCATTTAGCATTTTTGGCCCAATATTCTTTCTCATTAGCATGCCTTCTCTTACTACAACATTTGCATTCTTCCTTTACCCTCTGCCTTATTTTTAGTCTTTGAGTTGCTAATTGAAAATTCTTTGACAGTTGGTTGGCTGAACAGTTTCTTCCTTTTCCTGTCTTACCTTTTGTTCTGCTCTTTCTTTAGTGAAAGTTGGATTATGCATTGTATGTATCTCTTCCATCTTGTCACCGTTGTTGTATCTTTACTTCAAATTTGGGATAATTTATTCCTACTGAAAATTGATCCCTCAATCTTTCAACCAGGTTCATTCCATAATCACACTATTCAGTTTTTGAAGATAATTTGTGAGATATGTGAATGTTTTATTTTCTTCTCTGATTGCTTTTTCAAATGTGAAGCATGAGCAAAAATTGTTAAAGTTTTTTCATATAATTTTTGGAAAGCTGTTATACTTTCATTATATTCCTTCATATTCATGTCAAATGGATAGAAGTTATTTCAGATTGTGGATAACAGTTCTGATCCTACATATGATAGTAAGGGAATCTGTCTTGCTGCAGTTTTGTTTCTTCTGACACCTTGTGTCCCTTCACTCAGCACATTTATTCAAATCAAAAAATGTATGCATTCCAGTTTGTTTTTATTCCTATTAGATGTTTTAAACTGAAAATACTCCATTTCCTTCTTGATTGTTTCTTGATCATCACTTGCCATCTCAATGTTTCTCTCAATCCTGTTGAAGACACCAATTATATAGCATTTTAAAATAATGATCACTAAATATAAAACACTGTATATATCATCTACTTTATTTGTCTCTAAAACATACAATTCTTACATTGCTGACTATTGGCACTAATGATTCCTGACTGACTGACATACTTATCCTATTGTAAAGAGTTTTTCCCCATATCTTTTCACCTGCATCTGCATCTATTCTCTCATTTCTCTAGTTGTGTCATTTATTACTTGTCAACAATCAGCATTATTTCTGATCATTTTACAACTATATTAATTTAAATTAAAGCAACAAAATAAATATTATTTAAAGCAGCCAAATTTACCCCTATCATACTATATTAGAATTAAACTGTATTTTTAATAATAATTTTTAATTTATGCTACAGTGCTATCATTTGTTGGATTAATAATTAATTATTTAAATTTAGGCTAAGGTGACACCATCTACTATTTAATAATTGAACTTTTAATTTTGATTAAATTACCAAAATAAAAATCATGTCTTGATCCAGAATCAAACTGGGATCTATAGATCTTGATACCTTAACTAGTTAGATTACCAAAGTAACTGGCAGATTATTATTTTGGAAAGCTTATATACCAATCAATTTGCTGGTATTGGCTTAGTCCAATAATTATTCCAAAATGGCTAATATTCAAGCTAACTGATATGATAATCTGCCAGTTGTTACATAAATGAAAAATAATTATTAAAATACAGTTTAATTCTAAAATAATATGCTGGGGATAAATTTGGCTGCTTTAGATTATTTCACAAATACTTTTAGTTTTTTACATTAGAATCATCATCAGGTGAAAGAAAAGATTGAAAAAATAACAAACATATTTAGGTAGAAAGCAACTGTATGAAAACTAATGTTGCACATTATCCTTATTATACAATAAGGATAGATAGAATGGGGGTTGTATAAAAACAAAAATGGAGAGGATTAAAAAATACAGCAATATAAAAATTGAGAAAGCTAATAAAACAGGAATATAGAAGACAATATTTATAACAAAAAGTGTTAGAAAATTTCCATGTTTATAAATTACTGAAAACATGATAATTGCTATAAATTCTTGAATATAATTTAGATTATTAAAAACACCAACTGAAATTTTTTGTTTTTTCCAAAGAAAAAATATAATGCATTTTGTATAGATATTATAAATTATTAATTTTTGTTTTGTTATGTTAGTAATTTAAAAATTATTAAATTTTGTTTTGATGCATTGTTAACTTTTAATTTTATCTGAAAGTATTAGTGAAAATTTCAGTTACTAGTAAATCAAATCCTATTTAATTGATTATTTTTTTCCCATTATATGCATTTTCATCATCTGACTGTTTTTTCTTCATTTCAAAATTTCTTACATTTGATGATCCCAGGTTTCTCTGTTTAATCTGGCAGTAAGCTTAATGGGAGGTAGTGACATATCTGCCATTAAAACTATGCGAACCCTGAGAGCTCTCCGCCCACTTAGGGCAATGTCACGTCTGGAGGGAATGAGAGTAAGTAAGAGATCACATTGGCCAGTTGGAGTGGAGGTTCATTCAGTCTTCTGCTAGATAATATATTGTCTATCAAGAAATTTCTTTGCTGAATAATTTAGTGTAGATCTAAAAAATATAAAAGTATTAGATTATCTATAAACACATTAAGTCTGTATTTATAATTATTGTCAGACAATAATATTGTCTTAACATTGACAATTCACTTCCACTCCAGTACCAATGCAACAGATTTATGTGATGTTATAGTATATGTAACTTGTGAAAATATGAAATGTGTTTCATTGGTGTTTGCAAGATCTCTCTCAACAAAGGATACTAAAAGGTGTAAGTAAATTTATGATTTTGTATCTAAAATCTATTTAAACATTTTTCTTTTTTTGCTATATGTATAATACTTTAAAAGAACATATTTGAAACATGCAATGGTAAATGAATAATTGTATTGTTTAAATAAATTTTGATACAGAATCATACAAAATTGCTTGTAAATCAAAACAAGTAATAAAACTGCAAGTTAAAGCAATATAAAAAGTAGTTTAGTAGATTTAATTACAGGTTACCATCTTTCACCATTTGTCCTCATCTTTTTCCTGTTACCTTTGGCCTCTCCTACTAAAATTACCTAAATATTCTAAATTTAAACAGAATAACGTTTAAGATGCCTTCTTGCATTACTAGGTATCTATGATCAATCTTGTAGCTACAATGGTATGGGGTGGAAATATACCAGCTTTGAAGACAATGCGTACACTCCGTGCTCTCCGGCCACTGAGAGCTTTATCGCGTTTCCAGGGGATGAGGGTAAGTATAGCTTAAATATTGAGCATGCGGGATCGTAGAAATCGAGAGACAAAGAAGAATGATTTCAATCTGCATGAACGTATAGCACTGGAATTCTATCCACTAACAAATTTAATTTATAATTCTTTGTGGATTCAATATTCTAATAATTTTTTCAAAATATATTTCAATTCTAATAAAATAAAATTTAGGATTGTCATATTTCTAATGTTTAATAAAACTATCCTATCAGTTCAAAATATAAATAAATTTAAAAATAAATTATTGAATAAGCATCAGAATTATTTTCTGTATTTCTAATGAAATTAATTTCATTATTATTAATTTGTTTATTAATTTTATAATTATAGCATATAATACTGGGGATGTATACTATAGTTGATCTAAAAAAAATAAATTTTTATATCTTAAAAAATATTTTATTAAGGTAAAAGTAATTTTACACTAAGATTCCCTTTATAATAAAACAGTCCTTTACAGCCTTTTAGCAAGTATAATAATTTTATTCTGGCATAACGTTTTCGAACCTTAAGCGGTTCCTCTTCAGTGCCTCATACTTACAAAATAGATTCTATTTTGTAAGTATGAGGCACTGAAGAGGAACCGCTTAAGGTTCGAAAACGTTATGCCAGAATAAAATTATTATACTTGCTAAAAGGCTGTAAAGGACTGTTTTATTATAAAGGGAATCTTAGTGTAAAATTACTTTTACCTTAATAAAATATTTTTTAAGATATAAAAATTTATTTTTTTTAGATCAACTATAGTATACATCCCCAGTATTATATGCTATAATTATAAGATTCCCTTTAGTTGCATTTTCTGTAATTTAAACTGAAAATGTTTTAAACATTTGTCAGTTTGCAATGCTTCATATAAAGAGAATGAAAATAATATAAAAATAATAAAAAAAAATCCTTACTATAGATACATTATATATTTTATAATATTAACATAAACTGCTTTTGAAAAATAAACTAAAATAGATTGATATATGAAAGAATGCTACCAATGGTCATGTGGTATAAAAAATATATATAATAAAATAAATTCATAGCTATACTATTTAAAATTCAACAACTGTAATTGCCCAGTTTTACATAGAAAAACTGGGCAGTTCTTCCATGAAACTGCCAAAATTTTTGCAACAAAATTATATCATCATTTTTTTCTGCATTCTTTTATATCTAATAAGCTTTTTAAAAAATTATGCTGTTGCATACAACAGAATACTCTTAATGATTTTAGTTTGGATCCATATTAATTATTGCTTTGGCTTTAAGCTGCTGCTTACACTAGAGAATATAATTGAACCAGAGTATAGCACAAAAGTATTTTTGCTTTAATAAAATGTATTTTATTTTTTGGTTTTTATATGCTGCTAATATAGTGCTTGTATTAA
This sequence comes from Olivierus martensii, assembly GCA_000484575.1. Classification (NCBI taxonomy): domain Eukaryota; kingdom Metazoa; phylum Arthropoda; class Arachnida; order Scorpiones; family Buthidae; genus Olivierus; species Olivierus martensii. Next base: position 13,906 of record AYEL01082596.1, read on the forward strand.
TAAGGATAGTTAAATCATAGGAATTAAGCAGTTAAGGTATAATGCATAAGAGTGCACACAAAAAACAAAGCTCTAAATAGGATAAATACTTTATTAACAGAAACATTTTCGATATCAGTAGGTCAACCTCAGCTACAATGAATATACAGAATGGAGAGAAGAAACCTCCTACAAAAATAAACAACTAAAAAATGACATCATAAGAGACATTGTATAAACACTTATACATTACTATTACAAATTCCATTGCTACAAAACAATAATAATAAAAAATACTAATAATAATATTAATGTTACAACATTATAAAGTAAAAATCAGAAGTGATATTAATAAAAATACAACAGTAAAAACACTCAAACGAGGAATGCATGAGTTCCTCAACTGTCATTTGAAGAAATGCGTCCTGTACATCTAAAATGCTGAAAACTTTTCCTCCTGCCAGATTGGTGAAACGTTCTTTCATAGTCAGAAGAGGATAGTGACTAGATTCAATGTAACTGTTTATGGTAATGCTGTGAAATCCTTGCATATTCTGACCTTATCATCTTTTTTGGGTACTGCCAAGATAAGCATAGCCCATCTGCTGTGCTTGACTTTGCATAGGATGCCTGAGTCGACAAGTCAGTTTAATTCCTGTTTTACCGCTGCCTTTAAAGCAAAAGGGATAGGTCTAGCCTTCACAAAAATTGGATTAATACCAGTACTTTCTTTAATTCTAATTTTCACCTTGAAATTGGTTATTGATTTGCCATTTCCTTTAAATATGTGTAGGTATTTAATAAGTAACCTCTTTAACCCTGGGTGATCTTCCTCTACACTAATGGTGTAGATTGGGTTTATTTTTGCCTCTTGGACTATGGCAAGCCAATCCAATTTGATCTTGCTTAACCATTTTCTTCCAAGGAATGATGGTTTGTCTTCATCAGTGACAAACATTTTTAAATTGGCTTCCTGATTTTGATACCGAACATTGACAATTGCTTCACCTCTACCTGCAAAATGGTGACCTCCATAGGCTCAAAAAATAACTGAAGTTTCATTAAGAGGTATGTGTGATAACCATTTATCATAATCCAATCCTGACATTACCATGGAGTTTGATCCACTGTCTACTTCAAATGTTATAAGAACATTGTTTATCAGCAAGGTGACCTTATATGGTGTATTTCCCTTCATTACTTGCAACATTCTAAAGGTGTATAGTTCAAGCTCATGAGAGGTTCCTTGGGAGACTTCCTCTTCCAAATATTGAGTGTTTTTTGGCACATTTTGCTTGGAGCCTTTGGCTATAGGAAATTTTCCCTGCAAGCATGCTACAGAAATATGGCCAATTTTGCTACACTTCCTACATCTTGACTTTTTGTGCTTTCAATCACTTGCATAGTGAGCTGCTTTATATCGATAACACTGAATGTTGCCAGGTTCGTAATTCTCCAAATTTCCTTTCTTCACATATTCTTTCCGTACTTGCTTCTTTGACCTTAGCTTGTTTAAAACCACTTCCGTTGCCTGCTTGAACTCGGTTATGTTTCTTGCAGCAGACTCCATTCCTATTGCTATTTGCACAGCCTTCTCATAAGAGAGGTCTTTCTCTTCCAATAATCTTTGTTGTATAAACTCATCGTGCAATCCACAGACTAGTCTGTCTCGCAAAACCTGATCTAGGAAATTTCCAAAATCGCATGTTCCAGCTTGCTATTTACTTCAATCAAATTACCAGAAATTGATTCTGTTTCCTTTTGGTTCCTTCTATAGAACTTGAAACATTCCATTATGCACAATGGTTGTGGTTTAAAATGACTCTGTAGCAAGGCAACTAACTCAGACCAAGGCTTTGTACTGGGTAAGGCAGGCACTGTCAGGCGTTTCAGGACTTGATATGTGGATACACCTATGCTCAGTATCAGGAAACTAAATTTTCTACCCTCTGATACGGCATTAGCTAGTAAGAAGCCTTCTAGTTGTTCCAAATAACAATTAATGTCCTCTTTTCCTTCTTCAAAGAGGCTAACTTGACCGATCGTTGCTATCTTCCCTTCTTTATCTCTTTATCTTCAGATGGTAACACTTGGTAAGTTCATTTGTTCTAGAACATACCTTTATGATGAATTTAGGTGATTTTGATCCTTATCGCCAGTGTAATATCTCAGTGAACAAATAAAGTAAAATACTATAATATTAATAAAACATTTACTTTATTATAACAGATGTGACCTGCCTTTGTCATCTCATGCACGTATGTTGCGTAACTTCTTGGACAGCTAACTGACATCCCCCTAGTGGGAGGAGAGTAGACATTTACAATAGCTATTTCTTATGTGATAGCGACATCAAGATATCACATATGTAATATGAAAAAAATTAATTTTCTTAGAATTTGTGCCGATCATGTTAAAAAAACAACTCTCTTAAAAAGAGAATGAAAATTTTGTTTTTAATATAATTTGAGGAATTCCCCACAAATAGAAATTGCAAATTTAAAGGAGCATAATCAGGTAAAAGACTGACCAATTGTGAAGTTACATGAAGTGAGTTGTGAGAAGTGTAATACAAAAAATTTTTTTTCTTAGAATTTGGATCAATGTGTTAAATTGAAACCATTTGTGTAAAAAAAGAATGAAATTTTTTTTAATTCATGTTAAATCAAAATTGTGTAAGAACAGAATTGGATGTATACAGATAACTCTCAAATTACGTAGTTTCAAAATTACAAAGTTTGTACTTTTATAAATTTTGTTACTGTTACATATGGTTTACATGAATTTCTACATGTTTCTAGAAGTTCTATAAATAGGGCAAAAGGGGCTATCTGAATGTGTAATTTTTATATTTTTATAGTATTAATTCATTCTATACCAATTTTACCTCAAATTATGAAGTTTTGAATTACAAACTAATATGGTAGAATCTAACCTCTGCATAAATCAAGGCTTACCTATACAAAATTTTATTTACCACCTTACAAATAAACAATTTCATTTAATTTTTTATCTTTTTTGATAAAAATGAATGAAAGTAATGGCTTTTTCATTCAATTATTAGTTTAATTGATTTTGTTATTGTTATCCATTTGAAAAACATTGTTATTTTTTAATAATTAATAAAAATGCCACTATTGTACTTTATGTAATATTTTATGTCTTTTGATGAACATGAAAACCTGCTAAAATTAAAATTTACATAGTAGAGGGCCTCTTAAAAGTTATAGTTTAGGGCCACACCCACCTTAAATCTGGCCCTGGTCTCTGGTTTTAGTAGGGATTTTGTGTGCTCTAATAATTTTGTCTGGATTAAACGAGATGCCAGATCATCAGTATTTCAAAAATTGAGGTTTAACCTGTATATAATAGACACTTTTCAAAAGCAAAGAAGTTTAGTATATAATATTCAATAATAATCAAAAACTTCAAAAGGATAATTGATAAAACCAAACAAAATACTTTTACTTCAAATAAAGTCCAAAATGCTTTCCGCTTCTTCTTATAAGATAATTACAATATATACAATAATACTTGTGCTGTTATATTGTAATTATCAAACAAAATAACAAGTAAGAGCATAAGTTTCATTAAAAAATATAAATATAAAATATTAATTTA